>JABWIB010001608.1:73268-88792 GCA_016617825.1 Platyplectrum ornatum | reverse complement strand
CGGATAAAGAGGGTAGAGAAAAGTAGTTCATATAAAGTAGGGGTGTACCCAAGCTAGTGCACCTGGCCCAGTGACAAACACAGACAAAAATAGGAACTGCATACCTCCCAACTGTCCCAATTTCCATAGGTACAAAACACACAGGGTTGGGCTGCCAGTACTATTCGCCCACAGGAGTGCCGCTATGATGCAGAAAAATAACATCAAAACAAGATAGAAAACTAGCTAAAGGAGCCAGAAAAAACAGACTGCATCTCCCATTAAGCGCACATCCCCATACATATGCAATAATAATACAATAATCATCGATCCAAATATGCTCACCATTTATTAGAGCTCAACTCCTGAGTCTCTCTTCCAGACACTGAACAAAGTGCTGATGTGCCACCAATATACAAAATAAAGTGCTGATGTGCAACAAATACAAAATAAATATACAAACATTACTAAAGAAAAAACATGCATTATCTACCAAATAAGATCTGTTTGGCGAAATATACATATGGCCATGCAGTAATACTCCCGGACCCCTAACCTGCAAGTCCGACGGCTGTCCCTGCCCCTTGTAAAAAGTCCGTAGCGGCCGCAAGGCCAACTCTTCACCCTTCCGGGCAGTATCTAGCCCTTCCTACTGCTGACCCGGGTTGATCCAGGCACCAGTGTCCGGGAGATAAAGTATCAAACAATTCTCAGGTCACCGTATTGCTCACATAGTAGTAAAGAGATACATCACTGCTGCACATCTCCATCAATACATAAGATCCCAAGGCAGAGCTTCCACGTCCTCGGTGTGCGAGCAGCCAAACAACTCCACGTGTCTCACCGACATTGCATCACTCCTACGGTGTCCTCAGATGGCCAAAAGGATTCAAATTACTCTGCCGCGCGTTTCGCCCCCTGCTGGCTTGTTCACAGATCGTTTGGTGAGCATACCGCCGCTTCATCCTTTAAATACCCTCTTCTGACGTCATCGTATTACTCCCATTCTCATTGGACATGTCTACCCACTATCTATAATAAAGAAAAACAATATCAATCTACAAATATACACCATATTCTTCTTAAGGTATTATCATACACTATATCATACTAATTTGGCCTATGTCTAAGAAAGCTATATGCAGGTACGACAACAGTAATATACATTGGTGGAAGGCGGCTCATAGTAGATCCAAATTACATAGATCAAGTATATTATAAAAATGGAGTATAGGCTACATTCTCGTTCAGACCATTAGGTGCTGAGGTATTTAAATAAAAAATCCATTTGATCTCTTTCTGTAATAGCATATTTTCAATATCTCCCCCCCTGATACCTACAGTCACCTGTTCCAATGCAAATGCTTTTAAGTATTTCGGGTTTGAGTCATGGAATTTGAGGAAATGACAGGCAACTGGGGTTAACTTCTTACATCTCTCTACATCTCTAGCACTGTTCCGAATATTGCCAATAAGATTCGCTGTCTGTACTGTCTACTCGTTTTACCAACGTACTTAGCCCCACACTCACACATCAGACAATATACCACATTCATGGACCTACAATTCAGGTACTGTTTCAGAATGAATGCATGTCCATAGCGATTGGTGATAGTAGTCGTCTTTACAGAATAACGGCAGGCTTTACAAATCCCACATGGGAAGAACCCTTTTATCTTCGGTTCACGTTTCTCCCCTACCGAAAAATAACTTTTTACTAACAAATCTTTAAGGTTAACGGATCTCCTCCAACACATTGCAATATGCTCACCGATACATTTGGAAAAAGTATCATCCGTCCTCAAGATTTGAGCATGCTTGTTCAAAATTGTCTGTACAGTTTTGGCTTCCTGATTGTAGTCTACAATAAATCTGATGATCTGAGAACCAGGTTTCTTGCGCTGTGGATATATAAGGGAGTCTCTTGTGGTAAGTAGAGCATTTTGGTACGCTAAAGTAAGCGTCCTTTTAGGGTACCCTCTTGCTAATAATCTATCCCTTAGTTCATTAGCTCGTACCTTGAACTGATCTAGAGAGGAACAGTTGCGTCTAAGGCGCAAATATTCCCCCTTCGGGACATTATGTACAACATTGTAGTGATGTGAACTGCTATGATGTAGTACACTATTCGTAGCAGTGGGTTTGCGGTATAGATCAGACGTTAAATTTCCATCATCATCCACACCTATAGTTACATCTAGAAATTCTACGGCAGTTGTACTATATTTCATGGTAAGGTTCAGACCCAAGTCATTGGTATTTAGATTCCCTATAAATTCCTCTAACGTCGGCACATCTCCCTGCCATAGGAGCAGGATGTCGTCAATGTATCTCAGCCAGAGGAGCACATATTGTGTGTACCTCTCCTGGCTGTCAGCAAAGACGACATCCTGCTCCCACCACCCCAGATATAAATTAGCGAACGTCGGGGCACACGCTGTGCCCATTGCCGTCCCTTTTGTCTGTAGGAAAAACTCCCTATCAAAAACAAAATAATTTCTCGTTAGAATGAAATTCAAAAGATCCAAAATAAAATCATTATGGGGTGTACTTGGACCCATATCAAGGAAGTATTTGACGGCTCTGATCCCTTCCATGTGTTTAATACTCGTGTACAGAGCTTCAACATCTAGTGTTACTAGCAGAGTACCTGTCGTGATAGAAATATCATTTAACTTGGCCAGTAGGTCCATTGTATCCCGAATATATGACGTTAAGGCGTAGACAAATGGTCTCAAAGCTTGGTCCACGTATCTGCTAGCATTTTCCGTTAACGAATTATTCCCCGACACTATGGGTCGTCCAGGTGGTCTTTCCACACATTTGTAGACTTTAGGGAGCAGATAAAAGCATGCCACTCTCGGGGAATCTATAATCAAAAATTGTGCAGTCTTAGGGGTAATTACTCCTTCATCTTTTGCACGATGTATAATAGCTAAATACTCTCTTTCAAACTGATCAGTAGGATTTCCCAAAAGTTTTTTATAGCAACTTTTATCATATAACTGCCTCCTAGCTTCCAACTTATACATATCCAGGGGCCATATCACTACATTTCCCCCTTTATCTGAGGGTTTAATCAAGATGTCAGTCCACTTCCCCAGGTCCTTAAGAGCATCTCTTTCCTCTCTGCTTAAATTCGAATGGAATTTAGCAGGATTAGTTACCAATTCATCAAGATCCCTAGATACCAATCTCCGATAGATTTCCAACGCCGGATATTTGGAAATATCTTGGAAAAATTGAGATTTGGGTTTTAGTGTCTGGGGTCTCTCACTTGATTCTAGGGGTACGCTGGACTCACTGGCCAATTCCTCTAGGATCCTCACTGTTTCCAAATATTGCTCATCTAATCCTAATTCTACCGAATCTTTGTTATCATAGATCTTCCTCAAAGCTAGTTTTCTCAGGAACAGTTGTAAATCTTTGTCCCATGAAAACCGATCAAACTTACACACGGAGGAAAAAGATAAACCTTTCCCTAGTACAGATAAATGACCCCTCGTTAATACATGTGCAGACAGATTGATCACCTGTAATTCCTGTGACTCACTTAAAATCCTCGTCTCGCTCTGTGAGCTCCTCTGAATCTTCTCCGATTGGCAGTTGTTGGATGCCTTTGATTTCTTACATCCCCTCCGTACCTTGTTTCCATATGTGCCGTAGTTCTGCCCCGGCCTCTCTCTAAAAAAGATAAAGGTGGAGGGAGAGACACAGAGGGGGTAGGGACAACAGACGAGCCCTGCGATAGACTGATATCACTCAAGAGACCTGTTTGTGCGACTCGAGTTCTACCTGGTCCCATATTACCCTCCTCATCTGTCGATTCTAATTCTGAGCTAGATACCATAGGTTCCACTCGATTACTATTCCTATTCCGTGTACGCCATGTGTACACTCGATTGTTCATAAAGTCCATTTTATCACGTCTGAATTTACCACATTTCTTATCCCTCACAAATTTCTCCAGATCAATTACATCATTCTTTAATTTGACAAAGGCATCTTGAAACGCTTGACATGATTCATACGCTTTAAGAGCATCACTGATTTTCTTAATTTCTTCATTAATGTTAGACAATAACAATTCATCATGTTTAATCAGAATACGAAGTAAATCTAATGAACATCTCGTCAAAGTATCTTCCCACTCTTTCTGTAGTGTATCTGTTATTAAATCATAGGTGGTAGTAGTCCTCTAGGTGTAATATTATTGCTAACATAATTTCTGCACATCACCAAATTCCACTGCGTTTTGCACTGTTTAAATAAGGCAGTTCTTAAAGCTGAAACATCATTCTGCCAACTGCTCCCTCTTTCCCCACTTTCCAAAGAAATATTGAGAAAACTATCCTGACTGTCCTTCATAAGTTGCGTTTGCATATCTATCAATTCTTGATTAATATCAAATGTAGCCATTTTGGCAAAACACAGCTGCCCAAAGAAAAGGGTGCTATTAAATTTCAACAGGACAGTCTGATTTCTGGGTTCTTTTTTCTGCTATGACCGGATGTGGCTGCAGCATGGGTGAAGCTAGGGATGGGTGGGGTATTTNCACTGCTCTACAGCTGAGGTCTCTGTGCTGCACCTAGCCCTAGTAGTTCACCAGAAATGTCCCACAGCATACACTAATGAGCTGACAAACTCTGGATAATAGGGACTACTTATGTCTCTCTCTATCTGATGCATACACAGTTTATTTTCATGACAAAAGTGAAGATGGACAAATGTTTATGGCACTGGAACAGGCCAGATGATTGCAGACGTCTGTTTTGCAGCCATAACACATGATGCTCAGTTGTAATGTTCTTAATAGATTTGATAGATAGATAGATAGATAGATAGATAGATAGATAGATAGATAGATAGATTTATAATACTTGATGATACAAATTATTTTGATTGAGTAATGAATGGCAGCACATTTGCTGGTCTGTGTATACATACTAGTTTATCAAAAAGAGCCCAACAACTAAACTAACACATTGTTTTTAGTTTTTCTCCAAAAATAAATATTTCATGTAAGAAGTTGGCCTTTTTCCAGAAATCTTGTTTGCATTATCTGATATCCATATTCATTTTAAAATATATATCTATTACATGACAGGAATTATTAAGAAAAAATGGTTCACTTTAATGTAAGCCAGTGACATTTGGCAAAGAGCTCGCTTCATTTAATCTGTTACTTGAACTGGAGAAAGAGGGTTTTTTTTCTTAATAAATTATAGCATATTTGTTGTTGCCAGAGAAAATATTGCTGATGAATGGCAGAATTCACATAGGTATATAAATAGGATGGTTAAACTACAGGGACGCAGCAGAGACAGATGGGAGCACTGCCATGTTGCATATTTTGCATGTATTTTCTTTTTTCATTGCAAGGTCTGTTATTTTTCAAAGCAATTATGAATCAAATTATAGCCGTTTTTATTGTGTTGTTTAATCCTTCAGCAAGGATATGGAATAAAAATACAATATACACACATGCATCCAGATACAACTTTGATTTATAATGGTACAGTGATTACACTAGTAATGAATACTCTATACTATATTTACATACACAATGCTTACATATACAATACAGAATAAGGAACTTAAGGTGGTTATTCCTGATTGCACAAAGGGCCTTTTATTAACTACACAATATACAGGCTAGGTCTTTTGTGCAACCGTAACTACTTCGCAGTGCAACACATTTATCACCATCATAGGGTCAAGACTTCCTGCTACAATTAAAAAGAAACATTTGCTTTTATTTCAATGTTCAGGTTTAATGTATGGCTTTATTTACAACTAATGTATAGGAGATTAAACATTAGACAATTCATAAAATATTTTATATTATATGTATAAGATGCATTTCACTAAAGTGACAAATAAAACAATAAAATATGAGAAACGATAATAAGGGTTATTTTTTATTATATTATAGCAATGGATTATTGTTTTGTATATAACCACAATGCTTATTTTATGCTCTGAATATATGCTATATTTTTAAATCTTTACATTTTTTTATTTCATATAGTAAAACATGGGGGACATTCCAATTTTGGATAACCCAATGAATGTTCTGACTTCAGCTGGGATGAATGCCCTGCCTCATGCTGCCCTGCTCACTGGATCTTCCAGTATTATTTTAAATGAAGTAAAAGGGATGAAATGAGAACTAGCATTTTAAACGTTAGCCTTGCAAATGAAATGCTGTTTATGCTCTGGTGTTAATGGTTTGGAAGCCCGCTTTCTCAAATCATGTGTTTGACCCTGAACAGCTGTTGCTATTAACATAATTAGCATATGTTGTTTAACTGAAATATGACAGGGTACAAATTCCCCACTCAATTAAAGATAACTCTTTAGTAAGCCATTCATTATCATTCTGTGACCATAAACCGTAAAACGCTGATCAGCTACTAGATTATTGTGCAGTGTTGCTCTATTCATGTATACATTATATTTCATTCTGTCATTTAATCATTTTAAATGAAAGTGTATTGGACAAACTGGTTCCTTTGCAATTATTATATTCACTTTTATAATCATCACTTAGATAATTAGATAAATATCTAATTAGATAAATATCAACTCCCATATAGATCCCCCTCATACCATATATATGTCCCTCAAATATTGTGTCTTGTTAAAGAGATAAGATGCGGCTTGGAAGGCTAGAGACACACAAAGTGGTGGGGGTGTTGAGGTGTGGGTGCACACAAGGGGGGAATTTTTGAATACTGGACATAGGGGCCTGTGCTATATCTCAGAGACCTAGCACAGCTTGCCCCGGTCTGATTCACATAGGAGAGAGGGCACCACTNTTCTATAGAGGAGTGGCAGACACCCTTCGAGGCTGGATAATTTTTTTATATGCTGGGCTATAATATTACCCGACATGTAATTGGAGGCAATGAGGGGGTTCTTTAGTCATTTCCCCCAGGCCTGGCACTGTAGGTGATTACCTTAGATCGCCCACTGGTAGTGTGGGCCCTGCTGGATGCACACATGGATGGTAGATTGGAAGGTTGGAGACACAAAAGAAGAGAGGTTGCAAGGCCGAAAAAGAACATCCATCCATCCATCCATCCATCCAATTGTTTCAGCACAAAGATCCTTACTAATCAATTAGGGGGGGGCAACAAAAAGTTACTGTACCAGGGCCCAAAATTCCTTTGGTGTACAGTATTTACACATCTAAGTTGCAAACATACAGCTTGAAAACACAATGAACCAGATCAAGACTTACAAATGTAAAGTTACGGGTGGGAAAAACAATGTTGAATTGGAGGGCAGTTACTGTAGTTTCCCATGTATAAGAAGCCCCACTGTATAAGACGCAACCTTTTGAGAGTCTTGTACATGTAATTTTACACTGTCCCTGTCTGCCAGTGTAAGAGGCAGATTGGGACAACNTTAGGAGCCGCATTATGGGCCGGGATCCCTGATATCTCATCTGCAGGGCAGCTAGGGCATGTTAGCAGACAAGGTTGTCACTGTGGGCAGGGACCCACAGGAATCCTTTATATGAATAAAAAGAGATACAAAATATATATGGGTAAATACGGTTTCATTATTTGAGAGATGATCTGTGTGCAAAATAAAAAAATAAATGCCCTGCATGCAAACAATAACATAAGATAGGGCTTTTGCGCAGCTCTGATTTAAAGAGACCTGGTGGCCGCACACTGCCGCCGACAGAATCCCTGAATCTGGCCCTATGTCTCATCTCCAACCACTGCCTGATCATTAGTCTTGATCTGGCCCATAGTTTCCTGAAATCAAATCTTAGAAGGTTTCCTAAATAGATCTAATCTATTTTTAATAGATTTATCAAATGTTGTTCACTGCGTCTTATAATCATATCACCACCATGTCACTAAAACCAAATTTAAATCTTAAATTCTATTCTAAGGACAAAATACATTTCCATAATCTCCGTAAATGATCTAAAATGTTGATCATTTGTTATAAGTGACATATAAGGTCATGCAAACGCTTTCTCACAGTAATCACAATTACCTCAGGCTGGGCGGAATTTCTTCACCGGGCATAGTGCCTGTTTAAAAAAGAATATCGGGAGTAAATAACACATTGCACATCAATGTAGCATTTATTAGCGCAAGATACATATCTATGCAAAAAAAACCTTTCGTATACTTTACACAAAACAAGCCAGTATATTTTAAGGTCATGAGGAATACGCCAGAAACGTCAACATTTCTTGGCACAAATCTAACACAAATATTGTGTATCAGAATATAAATTTTAATTATGAATATGACTAACGTTTTATAACAAATCTAATTTAGTTAAATGTTCAATTACCTCAGAAAACTGATGACTTCTTATCCTACCTTAGTTATAATAAGTGGTCTGCANAACATAGTTTTCACATACATGTAACATAGATGACAAAATATACNTCTTCATAGTAAATGTCAGTACATGCATTACAAACTACTTTATTACCTGACAACTTAAAAAGGAAGCCTTTGCGTGACCTTATATGTCACTTATACAGCAGTTTTATACAGCAACGCAATGTGTGACCTGCACTGGGTTGCAGTAGATAGTCGTCAGAGCTTGGTATTACAAAGTTCAGTATCGGCATGCACTCTCTGTGCCCCAATACAGACATGAAAGCCATCACCATTTTATGTCATGAAACTTGAATTAGACCTGTTATTAGTAGTGTGTGGAGAAGTGGTTAGTGGTGTAGTCGCTGGGATAAATAGAAGTAAGGGCCTTCAGACTGTAGATCCAAACACAACCATTTCTTAGGAATCCCATAGCATTAATAATTAGAAAGACTGAAGTTTAAATTTCATGAAACTGAAGAAGATAATAAAGCTTTCTTATTATATGGGTCTCCGGCTTCATTATCCATATAGTTACTTCATGTTATTTTGCCTATGGTTAGAAATGAAACTCAAGCAAGAGTTGCTTGAGTTGAGGCTGATGGTGCTCTGAAGGGCATGTTGTCGGATAAAGAGGGTAGAGAAAAGTAGTTCATATAAAGTAGGGGTGTACCCAAGCTAGTGCACCTGGCCCAGTGACAAACACAGACAAAAATAGGATCTGCATTCCTCCCAACTGTCCCAATTTCAACAGGACAGTCTGATTTCTGGGTTCTTTTTTCTGCTATGACCGGATGTGGCTGCAGCATGGGTGAAGCTAGGGATGGGTGGGGTATTTGCCACAGTTCTCGCNGTACAAATGTTGGGAGGTATGGCACTGTTTTGTCAAATAATTTGCATCAATCAGAGTCCAAGTCCAGGGGGCTCCACAACCTGTTATGAATCCTTGCACTTCAATATCATCATTCAAACACAGTATGAAACTGCTACTACTGTGGACTACTGTGCAGATGTACATTATTTTGTATATACAGTAATAAGAAATTATTATAAATATTTTTTTGAATTAAAGAAATACATTATTTTACCTTAAGTACATTCACATTGCATTTGAAGCACTTACACTATTTATAATCTATTTCCTGTATATATTACAATGAATTATCCTGCACTTGTGCAACATACAGTATATATGCCTATATGCTATGCACTGTACTTGCANAGGCATCCAGAGGTAATGTGTGAGCATTTCAATGCAGCCCACTCAGAATTGGAGCCCACATGTACGCTATGTGCGAAATTATGCCACAATGTTCTTTCCGCAAAGCTTGATGTTTTTTCCGTCTTCACATGGAACTGAACTGCACATTATGAGAAACAATCATGATTACTTATTTTTTATAGGATATTCCAATTTGACATAAGAATAGTAATGTACAATTTAAACATGACATATTTCACATGGATAAGGATAGAGAGTCAACAGGATATACAGTAAAATACCTCTGTCGGGTGCTTGGTATTGGGCTTTCATTTAGTAAAATGTATTCTCATGTAATTCAGTAAAATCACTCATTGCCACATTAAACAAAATATATTGATTTTCTTCATAATAATGAATATTTATGTAANGTGCTGACATGAAATCTACAAATCCTGAGAAGCTTGAGGAAAAATATTGAGAACCCCGCTGGTTTCACTTACATGAATTTTCATAAACATCTGATTTGAAATCAGAGGACAGATCATGTAAGCTGAAATATAATTACTTTGTTAGATATTTTAACAAATAAAAAATATGGTTTTACTAAGGTGAATCTTACAAAGAGCTAACCAAGCAGACAAATGCGTTCACACATAATTAATCAAATCTGAGACACAAAGATTCTAAACATTGTAAATTAATAAAACACTGTACTGACTCTTATGTGACAGACACCAAAGCCTGTTTGCACTGTAAAAATAAACGAGGAGCTTTAGTTAGATAATGGTGTTATGTAGATGTTGACATTTCCCTTATAATGAATTTTNCCAGAAAGAAAAATAGGCAAAATTGAACAATCCCAAAGCCAAAAATTTGCCAACCCATCGTGACAACCTATATTCTACAAATTTAGCATGTTATGAATGATGTTCTTGCAAAAAATATGTAATTCAATTTAAAAGAAGAATTTATTAACTCCAGATGTTAACCTGAATGACACAAAGAATTTCATGGTTTTTCTTCAAATGCATTATTTTTAATGCATAACTTTTTCACATTTATACAGTTCTAATATAAACTGAAGATATCTTACAAGCAATAAAAATCCAAGTATAATGTTCAGCGCTTATTTATTATGCGCTGCAAAGTGTCCATAGCGCCGTACAATGGGAACACAGACAGACAGAATGGGTGGGGAAGANGGGCCGTGCTCACAANNCTAAACTCTAAGGGAGAGTTGATACATTTGGGAGAATTACTAGGAGCAATTTAGACAGCTGACAATTAACTTGCTGGTATGTTTTGGGGATTTGGAGAAAACATTGAATGTCAGATCTTAAAGACAAAGGATTGAATCTCATGGACAAAGTCATCATCGGGTATAACACTTACTAGCCAGTTCATATAACATTGCTCCTTGGTTCATTTTTTAATTCTTTTGTATAGTTACTCATCATTTGGGGATTGTCTTCCCTATTGTTTTTCATGCACAATAGGGAAATATGTGTAATAATATGAATATATTATTACACATATTTATCCTTATCACATCTAAGGATAAAAATAATGGAACAACTAAAGACTAAAGATCAATAGGCCCCTATTGATCCAAGGTCTGATGCTCAGATTGAAAAAGTGATTCAATATATAATACAGGAAAAGTCACAATTAAAAAAATAACAGGCAAAGTCAAATTGAAGCTGACTGAGCTTGTGGAGGAGATGAATGTTTAGATGATGTGAGGAGTATTGATGTTATGTCAAAGCCAACACCTTTGTTATATTAGATGCCATTTGTGGAGGGCTATTAAGGTAATATTACATTTTACAGCTTACTGTGATAAACAATCCACTTTTTATTACCAAATGCTGAGGCAGTTGTGAGGTATCTCCTATATCAATTGTATTNATTTTCTACATTAATTTTAGAATGAATCCATAGTCAGTGCAATCCTGAGCCCCCAATCTAGACTGCAAATTAGCCCCTTGGATAATCACTGCAATGGAAATATTGTGAAACTAAATCCAAGCAAGTTCCAACAGCATAGGAATAGAGATTACATGGAAAAGTATACTAGGACTAGCAGATTCACAACATTTAGGATCTTTTCTTTACTGCACATGCACAATGCAGAGTCTCACCACTGCGTTCTAAAACACCATTGTTTATATATAGATGAAGAAGCAGGAACAGATGTCTGTCAGAATGGCTATATCTTGTGTCTGCTCTCAGTTGGTACAATGTGTAACTGCTGATAATTATCATTAACACCCTCCTCCTGTCCAAGCTGTCTGACTGCCTCAATACCATCTTCACTTGGATGTCCCAGTATTTCCTCAAATGGTCAAAATATAAATCAAAGATTTCCCTTCACCGCACATAACTATCACCGATTCCACCATCTCCTACCTCCTCCTCCTCTACCTAGGTGTCATCCTTGACTATTCACTCTACTTCTTCCCCATATCCATATCTCTCCCAATTCTGCTGTTTTTACCTCTGCAACATTGCTCGAATAAGATCCTTCCTATCCATCAAAACTATTGAATTCGGAATATTCTAATGTGCACATCATTAGTGGNCGAAAGTGCGAAAACACGCAAAACAAATACATGTTAAACAAGCACATTCCGCTCAGGATCAGCCCCAGGGAGTTTACATAAAATAACCAATCTTGTCTCAAAAGCATGTCATCTTTCTGCAACTCCAAATGCTATGTAAGTGTTGCCTTATCCCATTTGCATTTAGGACAGCCGTCCATTTCCTCCTGATTATAATGCGCTNACTGTGCTTGGCATATGATTCCTTTATTAATGAAGTGCAAATGTGTTTCCTGTAGACTGGTGGAGCGAAGCCATTTTATAGTATTGACCTGGTATTTACAGATGATATGGGGATCATCAATGATGACAATGTCNGACTTCCACCGGGTTTGCACTGGTCCACATAACTCCTGTGTCTCTGTGCAATTGTTCATAAATTAAATGAACTTGAAGTGTATGAGACTGNAGAAGGGAAGGTAATGGGATTAATATGAGGCCATTTGAGAGTATTTTGAGTTAGGGACAAAATATTGTGTCNGCAAATACATATAAAGTGTGAGTTAGGCAATTGGTAATTCTCTTTTAACTTATCATTGGTGTGTAAAAGACCTCCAGTATGAAAGACGTCCCAAACAGATATAATGCCCTTGTCTCTTCAGGCTCTGAACCACAGGTTGGGAAGGCCCGGGGAAAACACTGGATTGCCCCAAAGCGTTAAGAAATTGAGTGCTTTCACTTATGCCTTCTAGTTACTTTGAGCCATGTTTGTAAGGTATCAGTAAAAAGGATATTACTCAGTGTTTGTGGAGGGATTGCTGATTTATGAATATGCAAAAGCACCCCCGGGGAATATGGGTGGAATTGTACTTTTTTCCAGCTGTCCATCCAGAAAGCAATCCTGATGTAAAAGCCAACCATACGCTACTCAGAATAAATCTGACACTCCAAATGCTTCTACATCAGGGATACCCCTTAATTCCTACCAACTTGGAGGGGTCTTGCTGCAATTCTCACCCTACTGTTCCTCCATAAATGTATGGAACTTTTCTCTTCATTTTTTGTGAACATCAGCAGGAGCTTAAGCATAATATATGAATGTTTGGGGAGGATGACCGATTTCCCGCTTAGCATGTTAACTCACATTATTAGGGCCCTACATACTCCTGTCATCTCCTTCCACCTGGCCCTATCTCATCCCCCTTCTTAAACTATCTCCACCTATCAACCCCCTTATGAAACTTATTTTCTTTCTATCCTCATTATTTTTTCATGCTAGTTTAACCATGATTCCTACTTAATTTCTATCTGTACTTACTGTTCTTGTACTCAACATATAATAATAACTTGAAATAATGGATAGCCTCTATGGGGTCCAGAAACACACACAACTACAACTCTATATCTTGAGGCAAGTAAGACAGGTTGTATAAATGCAAACAAGTACAATGCAGCAACTTTCACAGAAAAGTTCTCTTTCCCCAGTCATACAAACACAAGTGTAGAGTACTTTACTGTAAAGTGTATCACATCATAACCATAGCATATTAAAATCTTATGCTGTTAATTCAAACATTTCTCAAATTAGAAAACATATGATGTGCAAAGCTATTAGCTGACTAACACACAGTTCATACATAATACTAGTTCCATGTCTCTGATGTTAAAGTAACCCCAGGAATTAATAGTAGAAATAGGACTGTACTACCACATATATTGCCAGTGGCTACCCCTGCAATACAACAATTTATCATTCCTCTCTATGGGCTCCCCACTCCACTCCCCCAGACCATTCCCCCAAAAGCAAGGCGGTGCGGAGAATTGGAATGCACAGTCTGAATCTTACCCTATGTTATATATGTGTAAGTGAAGAAATTAANACATGCAGGTGCTCACTCCTACTATCTTGTTGTAGATCACGAATGTGGTGGTGTCCACATGTGGTTTACAATAGTCTATTGCTGTTAATGACTTTTCCTTCAACATAAAAGGATTCACAAGAAATCAATGAACCTATAAGGTANTGTACATGTGGTTTTAACTATGTATGGAGAAATTCCAATAGTTGAATTCTAAATAGTCTGTATTTTTAATAGTTATTCCATGGCCCGAAGAGAGTTACAGAGGAGGAAGAAGCACTGTAGGAGAGAGCACTGCAAATGAAATACACATGAATCAAGATTTCTCTACGGGATGAAAGAATTAAGTCCTGACTCAGTTCCTTATGTTGTATGATGTGTTATTTAATATCTCTTCACATGCATTCCAACTAAAACAAATTGTATGCTTCATCTTACAATGCTTGTGTAAATGTTTACACATTTTTTTACATTTACTTTTTGATGAAACATATAATGAAATAATCAACTGCAATATGTGTGCCCCAAGAGCTAGAGNACTACATTTTTTATATATGTTTAAACATAACTTGAATATACTGCTGCAGAAGTGTGATTATATTGCTGTCATTTACTTGCAGTCTTTATCTTGTTGGCAATATGTTTTGCATGTATCTGTCTTATATTAGTCAATATATATATATATATAAATATTATAGTTATTAAAAGTTATTATTTTTTAGCTATACATTTGTATTTATAGAATTTTAAAGTGTGCTAAGACAAAGACATGGTGGTCCATAGCAATTGGCATTCCAGCATACAATCTGTAGTATTTAATAGAAAAATGAGAGCTAGAATTGCATCGGGAAACATCTCCAGCTTTTTATGCGATTGGACATACCATAACCACCATTTCCTAACTAATCGATTGGATCATAATGCTTTATATAATATGATGGAGGCACTTACATGACCTCTGGAAAAGGAAATCTTGGCACACCTTACGTATTTTTTGTGGGGTGCAAAGATTTTTTGGACAGACCTAAAGCCCCACACACGTACCAATAAATAATATGAAAGTTGCTGATAAAACTATCATACCTGCATATCATACCTACATATCATACCTGCAAACAGCATTAGATGGGTTACAAAAGGTCCCATTCACTTCTATGTTCTTGTCTTCTACCCATATGTTGGATTGTGTGCTTGCTGGCCACAATGACACTATTGTATTTTTGTTTGACAGAACATTTGTCAGAATGTATGTATGGGGCTTTACCCGCTTTTTCCTCATATTTGCCCTTGTCTGANTGTTTAACAGTCTTTCAATCACCACCTCAGTTACAAGTGATTGGACGTCACTCTAACAAGGTTTGGAATTAACAGACATATTAATAAATTATCTTATTCTTTTAACAAATGAAGGCTTTAACTGGTTAAACTTGTTTAATCTCCATCCATTTCCAGACACAAACAATGTACATGTGCCTTTTTTCCCATATATATATCTGTAAAAGCTAGTCCAAATACTTAAATAACAGCTTACTTTCTCTTTCGAATAATACTATAATTAATATATATATATATATATATATATATA
>JABWIB010001608.1:56691-68401 GCA_016617825.1 Platyplectrum ornatum | reverse complement strand
ACAATAGTTCTATCTAGGAAACACCTATTCCAATTACTCTTGGATTAGTGCATACTAACTTGTTCCCCATTACAGTATGTGCCAGGGTTTGCCAATACTTTCTCCTGCTTGGAGTNCGTTTCTGTCCAATATATTTGTTTATTGTTGTTCATTTTACAACTGCCTGGGTTACGTCTCCTAGCAATTCTCTGATTTATTCTCTTGCTGTCCCCTCTCTAGGTGGATTTACTAGCTGTCAATCTCAGACGGTGTTTGTTACAAATTTGTTTTCTTTAGTAATGCATAATAAAGTAACGCACTAACACTATGCTCCTTGTTGGTACCGGTTACCCCGCTGTTTATATCTCATGTGTTGCACTTCTCCCGTGCCCAATTTTAAATGGTATTGATACANGATAGCAAGGGCTCCCTTTGGGGAGTAGGGCATACCCGTGAGGAGACTTTATTATTTTGTTTCCTTATTTCACAATTTTTTATTTTCTAGGAGGGAGAGTCACAATATTCTTATGGGTGTTAATAAGTGCACGTGTAAATGTACTAGAGTGACCAACCTAAATACCACAGTGAAGGGCTAACTTGCTCATGTATTTGGTTACAGACCTAATGATATACCGTATATACTTGAGTATTAGCCAACCCAAATATAAGCTGAGGCACCTAATTTCACAAATCAAACTAGGACCCTGATGCCCAACCTGTGACACTCCAGATGCTGTCAAACTACAAGTCCCATCATGCATTGCCAGGAGTTTGGAATGCTAAGTCTTTAGCACGAGCTGGCAAAGCATGATGGGACTTGTAGTTTGACAACATCTGGAGTGTCACAGGTTGGCCATCAGGGAACTAGGATAACTTGATTCGAGTATAAGCCTCCCCCCCGCNCCAGTATGTCTATGATCTTGCTTAAAGCAGCAGTGACACCAGTGGGAGGGAATGAAAGTACATAGAGCTGGCTGATCGATGTGATCAGGATTCGGCTATGTGGATAGATAACTAGAAACAGAAACACATCCAGCATCTACATACCGTATATATACCCGAGTATAAGCCAAGGGGGGCACTTTCACCTCATAAAAATGTGCTTAAAAACTCGGCNTATACTTGAGAATATACAGTATGTGTAAATACCTTCGTTTCATTTTCAGTGGTGCTATTATTTTTTATTGTGTGCCTTTATAATATGTGGCCAAGTTACTAATAAGCACCAATTTTCACTCCATNTTGGTATATTGTAAATAATTGGTATGCCAGGTCCATGTAATAGAAACACTGTGTTTCTGGCTTATTTTCTTTGATTGTTATTATAATTATTGGTGTCTTGCTAATGTATATATCTTAATATAATTATTAAAAGTAAAATTTTATATATTGTTGTGTGTGCAGCAAACGATTATCTTATATAGTAGGACTCTTTTTTCGGTAGTTTACTCTTTTTCATTTTAATTATTCCTTACCAGTGATGGCACCCCATGTCCATTATTTGTTGTTACAGTGGTCAGTGTGGTCAATCTTTTCTTGGGTTTAATTAATCAGATACTGAATACTTTTTGTACTAGCACAGCAGCAATTTAAATAAGTCGCTCTTCACTCACACTGGGTGGTTTCTCTATATGACTGGTATAATGGTCCTTCTCCTTCGCTCACCTAAATGACGCTGGGCGGGGGAAGTTTTTAATTAAGGGATTGGGAGGTTGAAGTCGCAGACTGCTGTACTGCAAAATTAAGTTAAGCGTAAGTGCTGCTAGTCCCTGCCTTTTACTCACAAGACAGGTCATTATTATTGGTTATTTACCTAGTACACTCACCGAATGTGCTTGGATGGAGCAAGAAGNGCACGGAACAATGTGTTTTTCCAACTGCTAGCCCACACCTGTAACCCCCCACCCACCTACATTACGCTAGGTGGGAGGGGGGCCGTTTAAATGAAGGGATCGGAAAGAGGAAAGGTGAAAATTTAGCAACAGTCACACAGACAAAAAATACAACCAGTGTACATAATATTGAGGGCAGGGGAGAGAGGGAGAGTTATTTATAGCAAATGGACTGAAGTTAATTTTCCTTTTAGAGGGTGAATGACTCTTTTGGTTCCCTTTATATAGTGCCACTTTAACAATGGAAACACTCAAGTGTGACAGAGGAACAGTGTTTCCCATTCCTCTTAAAGTCACATTGAGGGATTGTATCAATACTTGAGAATGCTGTGGTTTCCAGGTCGGAAAACCATTGTGTTCTAAATTGCCAGGTTTATTGTGGCTTAAAATTCTGTATCTTATTTATGTTAAAAGTAATTTTTACCCATTCCAATAGAAATATAGTAGAAATATTATTCACCTTGGGGCAATGATATGGTCAGTGTACAGCCTGCAACTTGACCCAAAACACTAGACATGTTAAAAACCATGCCCGTTAACAAGATATACAATAACTCATCCTTATTTGTTCTACAATCTATATCTATACTGTTCTATATTATATCTATATTGTTCTAAGAATCTATATGGGGACAATGGCATGGAACTTTCTGAACAGGGCAAACTCTTCATTTAAAATATACTAGTTACATACACTAANGTTTCTTTTGGCTGGTAGAGGTACCTTAGAAGGACTAGTACCACTTTGTGGCTGTGGTAGTGTGGGCCAGAGATAATGGTTGGCACAAGTGGATCTACCCATGAAATAAAATTTGGACTACCATCTGCTAATTTTGTGAAAAGGGTAGAGATGTTTGTTTTCCTGATTGTTGTCAGGTAATGCCCAGGGCAAGTTCTTTGTCTTCTTGTTGCTAAATTACATCTCTGACCTCACAGACTACATAGATCCAATTCAAATTAGGTCCAATTACATTTCATTAAGTATTCCAGGGTGGATACTTTCATATTAAAAACTTCACAAACAACAGGCAAAATTAGCAAAAGTTGAATATTCACAATTTAAGAACTCATCACCTACAGAGTGTGTGTGTGTGTGTGTGTGTGTGTGTGTGTGTGTGTGTGTGTGTGTGTGTGTGTTTAAATTGTTGAAGAAATGAATCTCATTTCATATTGTGTTCATTGTCTCATAACAATGTGTTATAGCTCTTTTTATCTGGAGTTAACAAATACCATCTGTGTTTCATTTGTGAAGAATGAAATGCTTCATATATACAAATAACCCTGCCAGTAACATAGCAACCAGTCTTTGAAGTTCAAAAGGTCCTGCATATATTTCCATATTGTGTGTTTCAAACAACTGAGCTGTGTACNATATCGTTTCTGTGTACATACGTTCCATCAGAGCATACTATACTCTATGGACTGCTAGTTTTTAATATGAATTGAAAGCAAAAACACCTTCTTATTAATTTACTACAGTTACAAAATATAAAGTGCATATATGGTCAAGTATATAATTATGTAGGGGAATAATGTTTTGCTAAATTGAGATGGAAGTGTCACTAATTATGAAATTATATCTTTGTAGTGCAACCAAATGCTTTGAGTGTGGACCCCACCTTACCCCTTTCACATTTGTATGCCAGATGTCTAAGAAAAACCTTACCCTCAGCTCCTTCCAAAATTATATTCTTCATCTCTACTCTACTTTCTTTTTTTCAAAACAGAAACATGTAATTTTCATGAAACTCTATCCACTTTTATATGCTACATTTGTTTTTAAACATTAATTAGTAGAAGCATTTCAGTATTTCTACTATAGCAGCAGCGCTGCCTTTGTGATTATTATTCATGTTGACAGAATTTTACACCTCCATTAAGTGACCAAAAGGAGCAATTCCAAAGGCCTTGTTGCCAACCCGTGAAACGAGAGCTTCAGTGAAATACCAAATTTCTCATCTTCCTATTAGCATTTTCACCAGACCAGAAAAGATTTGTTGACACCTGGATGAAGAACTGACTTCCCTGTCTGGTAATACAAATTCCAACCAAAATTTTAGTCAGATTAAATGTAACCTGCTTCCATGAATTGCCCATATTGCTATTCTTATAAACACCAGAGGGCTATATTTCCTAAGGGTCAACTCTCTGTGATATTTCTCTGTGTTATAGTAGCAAAATTCTGGATTTACAATTGTGCGGTTTTGCATGGTGATTTCATCTTGAAGCTGATGCATGCCGATTTTGAGCTTTGAACTTGTGGTAATTTTAATGCAAATTGAGGACCGTTTACTTCAAATCGCGGACATTTGTATGCTAAATGTAGCGATCTGTTTTTAAATCACAAGACTTTAAATTGCAACCATTATAAAAAAGAAGGACACTTCATGAGTCAAATTAGTGCATTGGAGTTTGGAGTAGCAATGGTTTTTGTGCAAGTGAAGTGTTTGTTTTGCTAGTTTGTCTTGTAAGTCATTGTTTTTCTATTTTGTCTTTCTGTGTATTATTAGTCTTCATGTGATTTCTGCTTTTAGTCATCAGGAGAATGGTACTTTAATTGAACACATTCATGCTCCCATGCTATGACCAAGTTATGGTGTCACTGATAGCAAATAAGTCATTCAAGAAGAACCAGGAGCTCTGGAGCACAGGCATCAACGTTGTCAATAACATTGGTCGCGGATATCAAAAGGAGATTGAAGGAGAATGTATTTGTGAAGCACAGATCATCAGGACTGGTGGTGGCCCACCAATGCAGGCCGCTTATATCAACTATGAGAAGCAACTTGAGAGCATCCCACCAGTTATGATCCTGGAAGACATTGAGGGCCACTACTCGGAGAATGCTGGTCAGTGTTACATTAATAATGTTTGTATTGTACTTGGCTGTTTGTGTTTAAAAATGGAAAAAATTAATATTAATAAAAATTAATAATAATAATTTTCTATTTTAGAATTAAACTTTATTAAAGAATTTGAACAACATATACATTTCCAGTAGTGTATTTTTATATTTTACCCATGCTGTTTTTTCTGTGATAAGTGGATCATCAATTTCCTCCTGCTACTAACCATTCTCCAGTGCCTGTCTATTCTCCTAACGAGGACACACCAAGGATTTTTTTTACTTATATAGAAGTGCATTGGTCTTTTAGGACCTTTTATTTAATGTAATATTTTATTATAGTATGCATAGATAAGAAACATTATAATTCAAAATACAGTAATTAAAATATATATATTGCGAATATAAGTATAAATATAAAACAATGTCTATTAACATGCATAACTCTGGTAGTAGCAATATTTCCTATCCTAGTCCAGTCAGGAATAGGTTTTCCCAAGTTCTAAATGGATATATACAATCAAGATATTAGATCTACTGATTCAGTCAGTAATATCCTGTTATGTTCCAAATGGGTTATTTGGATAGAGGATTAGTAATGTAGTTAATGGATGGTAGATAGTAAGATGTAGCTTCACGATACAATAAATGGATTAAGGAATGGTGTTACAAATGATCACTATTCAATGAGAATAGCAGAACTTTACTGACTGAACCAGTAGATCTAATATCTTGATGAGATATCTCCTTGGCACTTAGGGAAAACCTATTCCTGACTGGCCACCAGGACTAGGATATATTGCTATTTATTTTATATTTATATTTGCAATATATATTTTATTATTATTTATTACTTTTTTTGTTTATGCATACTATGATAAAATATGGAATTCTACATAAAAGGTCTTTTAAAACCAAAGTGCTTCTATATTGTTATATATAATTGGAGAGAGGTCTACTATACACAGTGTTTCCTTACAGGTGGATACTCATGTGCTAAGTCATGAACAAAATCATAATGACATACACATAACCTGCCAACACTTCNGCATCATTTATAGGGAGCTCTTGATTATTATATGCAGAATATCTACCTGAAAAACACCTCTTTTGTACACTGACATTACAAATTGACTCTTAGCAATTCAAAAGACGTATATGAAAGAAATCAATGCAATGTGATTAGAAGAACTATCTATAACCTGAAATATGACAGTGATTTGGTAATCAAAAAATTGCAGGTTAACTGCAACTTGGACAAATGAANGCTTAGTAAATCCTGTCCCATGTTTTACATGGTAAAAAGTCCCATTACGTTGGAACAGGCCCCTATGCAGGGTGGNTATGGCCAGTCTTCCTTTGACACATATTTAGAAGTTCTAAAAACAGTGTTGCAGACACTCCCAGAATTTGTGGGAGACTCATGAATTTCAGGCAATTCTCCCAGTATCCTGGGAGTCAGCAAAGTTACAAAAAGGAAACATGGCATTGGTTCTCAAATACAGGTATGTATCAAATAACATGAGGTAATTGGAGATTGAAGCGCTTAGATGAAAAGCAGTCAGAAAGAAAGAAAATCCACAACAAGGAGAGAAGATCCCACTTAGGAAGAATGGTGTAATTTACGCAGGATGCCTTCAGTCCTTATGTACAATCCTGACTCCCACATCGCCTTGCATTTAAGCAAAAGTGATGCAGAAGATTTAAGGTAGGGTCCTGGCAGTGGGAGTGCTCTCCCACCACAGGAAGGGGAATCAACTTAAAACTCTTAGATAAGCAAAATCTTTTTACTTAAGCCTGGATCTGGCCCTGAGTGACCATGAGCCCTATGNCATGACCAAAACAAATCCTCTTGTCTATTATTTCTTAATCTCAATTTAAATATTAAATTAATTAATAAATAATACCATTTAGATTTCTTCAAATAATTCACATGCCATGAGAGGAGGAAGGGATTGTTGACATATGGAAGCAGATTAAAGCAAATGCTGACTATAGAAAGGTTGTGGGAACATCTGAGATGAATAATAAAAAAAAAAGAACATATGTAGGTGGATCTGGCACATTTTCGATCTGAAGGATGACTGTAAGATATTTTGGAAGAAAGCAAAAAAGGTGAAATAAGATATCTCAAGAAAATATGCTTACCTTAAGGAAAGGAAACCTTAAGCCAAAGAATGTGAGATTGAAATAGTGAAACAACGAAACGTTAATACATACAGGCCACTATACATTTTCACAGAGCTCAATCTCTATTTATTAAAGCATTGTAGTAGGATATATTAACTAAGCTGGAGCAGACTGTTTACAGTGTATGTCTGCAAAGGAATGGTTTGGCAAATACATTGCCTGCCAAGAATGAAAATCCAAAGCACATTTTCTAAATAAACAGGCAGCCTTGGTGTCATTCTTGTGAAATGGACAAGTGTTCACATTGTTCTGCTGAATTTCCTGTTAAATTAATACTAGGGCCACAAAGAAGAAAACAGTAAACAGATCTTATTTGATTTGTCAAGTTTTTTTAACCAATCAAGTGATAAATAAAAGAGACTATTTCTTGATTGGGGTTAGATTGCTTAAATACTTTGTCATCTGCTTTAGAATAGGGCAGTCTATGATAAAACATGGCATTGTTAAATAATAGCAGGCAGTTAAAGCAAGAGGCAAACTTTTGTGGTTATTTTGCCATCCACGCACAATTGATTTACTAGAATGCTGGATGGTCACCATATTTTTAGTTCATTACATTCATTAAATACCATATAATGAGGTTATTAGCTTGACTTTACATTTCAAATGGTATTAGTCTTACCTACCACTAACGTGGCTGGTGATAAGGAGGTGCTCCTCCTACCAATGATCCGGTCACACTGCCACTTTAGGATCCCAGTCTCCACCTGGAAGCAGGGAGCTTACATATTAAAGATAATGTCAGAACTGGGGAAATAAAATGTAGTGCATATCAAAAACAACATTATCTGCATTTGCAGTGTGAATGGTTCAGAATATAGAGGACAATATTACTGAAAAGATTCTGTACAAAAAAGATCTGTATTTCATGATGTGCAATTTCTGACACCTATGTTGTCAAGGTACATTGACACTGTCAATTGTTATGAACTGGACACTGACATAAGTTGAAGGCTGCTCCCAGGATATGGAGGGGTCTAGCTGGGACCTGGTCTTCACTGNAGCCCTTAAAGGTGTGGACAGGCTTGACTACAGCACCCAGCAGATCACAGCCTTGGAAGACAGCCTCTAATGAGTCTAAACACTAAACACCAGACACTGATAAGAGATTTGGAGCACCATTTATTAGTATACATAATTGCAGAGGAATAGGTGAATGGTAGAGAGCAAATGGGAGTTGGTGACCGATACAATATACTGGATACAGAGGTACAAGGGCAGGCAAAATCAAAACAGTAAACATAAACAACAATAGGTATAGGGTAATGAATACAAACAAGATGACAACCAAAAATGCAAGGAACAGAGTACAAAGTAACAAAATCATAGGGTTACCATAAAATGACAGAACAGAAAATCAGGAGCACACATCAAACAGGTAGAAAGGAGAGATCGACCAGCGACCTGGACAGGGAAGAGAATTTGACAAAACTGTCCAGGTGTCGGCTAACTAATACAATAACCATAGTGTCCTACAGCAAACCCTATAGGCCAGGCAAGAAATGTCCATAGCAAAAATGTTCAATGTTGCCCCTAGGGGCCAGATAGTAAAATGCGGTCTATGGAACCTAACATATATGAGGGGCATCTTAAATGTTAAAACAAGCGGATAAGAAATAAGCAAGGCATGCTGAAAAGTGTTGAAAATTGGCAAAATTAATTTGTGGAACAATGGGCAATTAATGGTCAGAAGACCCATAAAGGACTTAAAATACTATGAATGTAAATAAAGTTACCGTATATATTAGAGTATAAGCCAAGTTTTTCAGCACTTTTTGTGCTGAAGAAATCCCACTCAAGCTTATACTCAAGTCAATAGCTTTCACTGCCACAACCACGGCCAGCGGTTCTCATCTCCTACACTGGGGTGCTGGGGTCTCCTGGCAACCAGGATGCCAGTGTTTCTCATTATACAATGAACCTGTGTAATGGTTGCCAGAAGACACCAGGATGCCAGTGCAGGAGATAAGAGCCGCAAGCATGAGAAAGTACAACTTGATCTGTTTAGAACACCCACTAGTACTCACAATGTAAGCCTATGGGAGAATGTGTTTCACACTGTAACACAAAAACTAATGCAAAGGTATAGAGAAAAAAGAGATTCCTCAGACTTAGCAACCCCTAATTTTTTAGATAGAAATTATTTTTATAAAATTTCACTTTTGTTAATATTCAGATATAAAATAATCTGTTACACATACCGTTATTAATAAGTTGAAAACAAATAAATCAAGATAGTTAAAGAATATGTGAAAAAGGTACTAGAAAATAGTGTTTATAAAAGACTCCCACAACCATACTATTCTCCTACACCTACACGTGTTTCGCTTCCCGCTTCATCAGGGCATCTGATCAGGATGCCCTGATGAAGCGGGAAGGGAAACGCGTATAGGTGTTCGCTCCCACTAACCTTCTCCTGTGATTGTGTTATTATAAATATATTTTGCTGGTGGTAACAATACCCCTATGGTAGGGGATTGATAGCTGTTTAATAATTTCGAGTATGCCCATGGCAGTCAGAAGAGAAAGGATATTCAGTATGGTCATGTCTTAATACTCCCAAATCTAGAAAGGGAGAGAGAAGAGGCAATACATGAAGCTATCGCCATATCAGACTATTNAACTGATTGGTACTTTATTAATAAACGCCAATAATAAAAATTGATTAAAGGAGAATAGTATGGTATAGTACCTTTTTCACATATTCTTTAACTATCTTGATTTAAAAAAAAAATGATCGCTTATTAATAACTGTATGTTACAGATTCTTTTATATCTGAATATTAATAAAAGTAAAGTTTTATCAAAATCATTCTTATCTTAAAAATCAGGGGTTGCCAAGTCTGCGAGTCAGGAGTGTGCCCACCAAAGGAATCTCTTTTTTCTTTATATCTTTAAATTTGCGTTATGATTCCAGGGCAGCACTCTCCTATTCATTAATAAAGAATTACTAATTGGAAAGAAATAGGAGTAGTGACTCGCTTAGTATATGGGATAATTTCCCCAATAGAATTTCTTAATAGCGGAGTACGAGCGGTACTTTTGTCCAATTAACTCAAAAACTAAGCAATTTACAGAAATGAGCTTTTGGCATTTTAAAGTACAGCTGTATCTGTTTTGTGGATCGGGAGCTAGAACACCCACTGGTACTCACAATGTAAGCCTTTGGGCAAAGACATGATGTGGATAACGGGGGGGGGGGCTTATACTAGTTAATTAGTTTTCCCAGTTTTTGGTGAAATTAGGTGCCTCGGGTTATATTCGGTATAATATGGTATATTGGGTAGAAGTCTGTGTAATTTGGTGAAAAATGTAGTCCAATACCAACTACCACCTGTCTTCAGGATCAAGAAGCAAATGTAAATTTCAAATGTAAGTTACAAATTGTAAATGAAAAAAATGTAACTTGTGGGAATGTTAGTGTAGTTTTTTTACGCTAATAATTATTTTCATGTTATACTTTTATATGTATTTATACAATAAATATACAATCAATCTGCACAGTTTATGTGGATGCATCTGCCAAAAAAAATTCTGACTTAAATTTGAACAATTTAGAATATTTGTTGCTAGATCTAGATGATAAATACATACATCTATATTTAATTAAATGTATTGGTTAATTTAATATTACATTTAAAATTTAACCAGCTATTATTTCATAAAAAAGTATTAAATGATAACATCTCGTCTATGTTGCAGCAGATATAATTTATTTACATATACATTCTAAGCACTAAATTAGTATGAGGTGTAAACAATCCAAGCATCATGGCAGACGTGTCAAGTATAAAAGCCTGCATACCACCACACAATGGCCACATGACCAGTTTTGTAATTTAGGACAAATGCATCATTATACTGAGCAGTTAAAAAATCTTTAAGTAGTATTCAATAGACAGGACATGCAGCCTCTCTGCTGGAATGGAGAGTCATTAAAAATAATGAGCAGCATTTTTTACTTCCCTCTTTATTAACTTTCTGTACAAGACAACCTAACACTTATTTCTAAATGCAGTCCCTGCTCTACAACCCTCTATTAAACGGAGTGTTGCATTGTCTACTGTTTATTATTTATGATGTAGCTCTGTGNATATGCACATATGGGGTTGCAAAAAGTCTTGTCTGGGGCAATATAAGAGAACTTTGTTGTAAAACTAAATGTAAAAAAAAAGTTTTTATAAGCAGATAGGCAAAAGAAATATATTTTAAATGTAGCTAATTCTGCTAAATATTATTGGATCTTAATGTGTATTGTTTGAGATGGTGAAAGTTCAAGTATGAAATACACAGGAGGTTCTGTGAATTGTTTATTCCAATAGGTCCTAGCTGCAAACAGAACAGTTACTATTAGTGTTTAAACATTGTGATACTCTCAGGATCAGGAGGGTCCTTTCTAGGGTAACCAAGCCCATCTTTCACACAGCGTAGAAAACAGTCGCCAGTCATGGATTTGAATGCAAGTAGCCGCAACTAGTTTTATTTGCTCATCAAAACAACAAAACATAAAATAAAATTCTAGCCCGTCTGGGCACTAACACAAGTTCCCTCTCTAACACAGAGGTCAGCCTCCAACAAAACAATGGTATTACTCCAACAGTAAGTCAGGCTTTCAGCACAGCATGTGTCTCTCAGGCTATCTGCCTGCTCCCAGATCAGGGGGCATGCTAAACAGTTCCTCTGCAGCCACGTACCTCTCAACCATCTCAACAAACTGGTCAGCTGTTTTAGGGTCTGCATGGCTCACCCACTAGCGTAGAGACCCTGGCAAAGATCGGAGGTATTGGTCCATCACAACTCTTTC
>JABWIB010001607.1:34133-60860 GCA_016617825.1 Platyplectrum ornatum | reverse complement strand
AGGGAAAATCACCCCATTTGTCGAAGTCGTTCTCGTGGATGGCCACCTTTAGAGAGGAGGCTCAGATTTCTCAGTAGAACTGCTCCATGGCTCAATATCAAGTAAAAGTAAACTTTAAATTTCAAAGCAGTCCCTTGTTATTTTAGGTGTATTTCTAGATTTGCGAGTTTACTGAATAGCTTGCTAGCCTGAGTTGTTAGGATAGAGGTATCAAGTAGGTTAACCAGGTACAGCAAGGTGGATTTATTTTTGGAAATGTTATTTTTTATTTTTATAGACCATCTAGTCATGTGAAATTTTACATGTGACATTTAAGAAATACTGACCACTGAGTTCATTGTAGAACTCAGTGGTCAGAATTTCTTAAATGACTGTTCTGTGGAATAATCTGTGCAAGCTACTGAAACCATTTGACAGTGTAAGCTTTTGAAGTAAGTTCATTCACGGCCAGTGGAGGCCACTGGAGAAGAGGGAGATGAAAGTAAGTGAATCCTCAAAGTATGTTAGACTTTTAGATCAAATTCTTTATTTGTGTTGCCAGGAGCAATGGGTTTGCAATGACTTGCAACTGGATGACTACATTTTGGCAACCAGACTTAAGTCCTGTGTAATGTCTTTCTAACTGGCACACATCGTAAGAGATGTAAAGTGCTCCAAACGAGCAAGTTGTCAGCTCAAGTTGCACATGACATCTCGACTTCATTTTCTCCAGCAAATGCTACTGCCAGGAAAAAGCTGACCTTTTTACAAGACACCCACTGGTGATGATTAATCTGTACAGTGCACCAGAGTGAAAGATTATGACATCTGGTCAAGATTAAAAGAAATGCCAGCATATAGTGGCACCAGTACAGTGACATGATAATTGTACAATGCGGTGTGATAGCTTCTTCTTTAGCCAAACAACCCCAATTGTTTCCTTATATGGACCCAAACTGACTTTGTGATAGTCCATGTTGCTGAAGTGCTTGGATTGTTGAATTATGGCTGGAAAAACCCAAGGACAACTCAATCTTGCACCAGTATGGACTTTGTACATTTGTTGGTGTATTACGAACATGCTCCCAACTATCTCTTGTCATGGCAGATTATTTCTCATTTATATTATAACTTTTGTGTGCTTCTTTTGTAATCTGTACATTTATATATCATATGACTTTTCCATACGGTAATAACAGCTTTTACTTTTTACCGCTTCAATCACTTGTATTGCTGTCAGGTCTGTTATTTCGGTGGATACTGCTTGATTTCCAAAATAAGTTTTGTAATAACAAGACTCTTTGCAGCACTTTTTTTTTAATTTATATTTTAAGTAAGGAGGGTGCGGAACGTGTAAGGAAGGGGTCATGCGGATACACAGGTAGGGAGTGATCTCCGTTTGTACACACAGGAATCTGCATACTGGGGCTTTCCACCTCAGATCAGGTGTTCTGTAATTCGCAGGATTTGTGCTTTATGGAAATTCTGTACACGTTTAACAGATACCATGGAGTGTTACACAATGTAATGAACTGAGCAGCACCTTGGTCTGCACCCTTCAATCATGTGAGGTGTGGATGGTAAGTGTTTTGTTAGATGGGCTGGCTACTTGTCATACATGAATTACTCTGTAAGACCTGCATTCCCATATCAGAATCCTGCTGTTTCTTAAACTGTTTATGTAGATCTGGTCTGCTAATGAGGAACCATGTATAAGAGGGAGACCCTAATACTTTGAACTACTTTATAGCTAGGATTAATATGCGTCTCCGATTTATTTCACAGCAACTAACATCTCGCTATTCTTGGCAACTACTGTGAAGTTTTTGAATCTTGATTTGACTCTGAAATAGTTTTTTTGTTTTTATGTAATTCTTTGCTTTTGGCTACCTCAGTTGTTGTATTATGCATTAAATGAACACTGGGGGAGAAAGGGAAATGTGTTCTTCCCTGCTGAAGGCATTGGGATCCTTCAAAGGAACGCCAATTGTTTTCAGTAGAGAGAAGGCACCAGAATTCTGGAGCTGAAGTATAAATGAAGCGTACATAGGAACAAATGAGGATTTGTTAGGCCAGAACTTAAAAATGCAGACAAGGACATGTCAAGGGAAGCTTAGAATGGTAACAAAAAATTCTTTTAATCCAAAGACTAGTCTGACATTGGAATTTGCTTCCAGGGGGATATTTGTTCTCTTAACCTTTTTCGAACTGTAGGTGCCTGTAGTTTATTGCTACTGAATGGCTTCCTTTAAATGAAAATGAGATATCTAGTAAAGGTTGAGCAAACAGAAACTAGAAACGGAATGAATTGTAGAAAAAGTTTTGAGATTTCCCATATATAATTAAAAAAAATCTATACATATATATATATATATATATATATATATATATATATATATATATATATATATTAATATATTAGCAATCCACTACTTTAAGTTGTACTTTTTTTTTCTGCACATCTATGTCCACACATATTATACTCAAGCCGGGCCCCTTAGCAGAATCCCAAGGGTACCTGGCTCTGCCTTCCTGTGAAAAGAACAGAGTGATGGTGTCTTTTGTGCATGCACAGATGTGGCCTCTGCCTTGTTTTCCTACAGGACATAAGGCAACAGGAGTAGCCACTGCCTTGGGATCCATTTTTCTCCCTAGGTCCCTTAGCAGTTGCTGATGTTGGCTGATGACTGTGTCCTTCTTTTTTGTTTAACCTATATATTATTTGTAAAAAGATAAATGTGTAGAGAAACCACTCACTTGATGGGCAGCAATTCTATTATTTCTCATTAACTTTTCATTTCAGAAGACATTTTTTATTTATTTGGGCTAAAACAAAAAACCTTATTAAGCTCAAGATTTGAACTCGTAAACCAGTGGTTTACTTGGGAGTTTATACTTTTATAGCCATGCCATGTTTTTATAGCTCAGTTGGAGAACTGTATTAGCAGTTGTGAGTTAAAAGGGTCCAAAAAGTGGATGAATGGACTGAACATGAAGAAGTCAGGACTAGGCTGCTGCAGGGGTATTATAGCTTTCAATACATTATATTGAAGGTAGATAGGTATAAATGTGTAGGTGTTCATGGATGGGAGAGGTGTAGCTGATGAGCACTTCATAATTATTATTAATATTTCTTATAGAAACTAAATTTATATTCATAGTACTGGATCACTTGCTATTGACCATGCTGGAATTTTAAAGAAGCTTCCCTCCAGCTGTCCAGGCAATTTATTTGAAACGCAAACGTTTGGAAGGCCTCATCCTGTTAGACTTCCAGATTTCATGTTTGTTTCATATGACTCTTTTTATGACAAGACAATGAGCCCCTTTGTATCATTGGAACTTGGGTTGTGTTTAGAAAGTGTTCCAGCTGCAGGGCATGTGATGACCCCCTGGAGACCAGCAGCATTTAATAGTTTGGAATGTTCACTTTTAAAGTGATATCACTACATTGGAAGCAAAACACAACAAAATACGTCACATGGCAGATGAGATGAGACTGCTATCTATGTCAAATATTTGACACATTAAAGCTGCCCATTCACTATAACAATTATATGTTCCAATTTCACAATAATTTAAAATTGGATAAAAAATCTTTTGTGTGTGGCGCTGATTTATTTATTTATTTATTTTTTTTCCTAAAGCCTCCAATGATTGCTTAACAGGGGATTGTAAAAGATAATTTGATAGTTTATTGGATAGTGTGTGGGGTAAAAAAGCATTTTATGCTAACAATTTATCTTGCTTTTTATCTTTTGTTTACCCTACTTTTTACAACACCCATTAACAATAATTGCATAGTGTGTGGACTAGGTGTGCCTGCAATTATTGACTTGTCTTCAAGGGAAAAATAGTTATATTTTTCACAAAAATCGTACCAAAGCTATAATCTTTCTAGTGAATGGCCACCTTTTTAGTGTTAATGAGCCCCCAATGATTTGGAAGAGACCTTCCTTCTCCACATGAAGAACATTGGAATAACACTTTTTCGTGTACTATGCTGGTAAAAGACCGCACTAGGCTGTCAGCTGCTGCCAATGAATTTATAAACGGCCATTGGTGCAGTGGTTGCTTCAGACTCCCCCCTATATTTAAGGAACATAGTTATGCCTCTAATTGAGATACATATCTGAAGTGCTGTATAACCTAGTTACGTCAATATATAGACTTATCATATAGGGGTTCTGCAATTGATAATGTAACTTCTGTTTCAGTATGTCCTACATGTTATCGCTTGACTTGTGGCCCATCACAGTTAGTAATCCCCAGCATTACACAGTTAAAATAACAGGTGTATGCTATAAAGTATAGCAGATTATTTCTGTTCATGAATTTACATTCCGTCAATTCACAGTATACCTTATTTTATTTAAAGCTGATAGTTAGGGAAAGAAGTGTTTGACAGTGATGGAGTCAATGAAAAGTAAGGTTTTTGTAGTGAATACACTAATATCTCCTTTCTACATTATAATGTTCCTGTATTTATCTGCATCCAGCTCACTGCTAGAAGGATGAGGAAAGACCTTACTCTGACGAGGAGTTCTTATCTGCCATGTTTAGCTGCCTCTCCCCCAGAGATTTATTAGAAAAATGGAAAGATAAAGAAAAGCAGTGATTACTGTGTCCCTAATGTTTTCTTAAAAGCCATTTGTTTGGGGATATGCTGCAAGTCTTCCTAATATTTATTGCCTTAATTTTGTTGTATTAACCGTATTAATGTAGATGCATTATTTTTCCGGTTATTTTTACCATTTTATTTTTCTTGGTTTGAATTCCTAAAAAAAAAAAAAAAATGAAAGACAGGAAAAAATCAAATTAAGATTTAAGTCACGTCTCGTTGGGTTCCTTTGTCTTTATGGCAGAAAATGGAGAAATGGGGCTGGCTGGCTAAAGATCACAAGAGATGATACTCGAACCCAGCCAGAGTGCCTTATGCCTTGTCATGTATTGTTCTGTCCCTCAATCTGGACAAATGAAACTCCTGCCATAGGCTTCTTGTGGTACATAGAATGACTGACTGTTTTCTTTTTTCCCCTTTTAATGGATGCTTCTCCTGTGTCTTTTGCACTAATGACAAATGACCTAAGTTTTACCCCTGCAGCATTCAGTAAGAAACGTGTGTGATATAAAGAAGCCCCTCCTTACATAATCAGCGTGGTTTCATGCTTTTGTGGCAGCTGGGCCTATTGATGATTTAAAACTGCTATAACCTTTGCCCTTCCTACTCGTGTCAATCTCTATCTGACCTATCTCCATTTTCCTGAAAGACCTGTAATGCTGTTTTCAGAAAAGTGACAGATGAGAGGGAAGTCCCCAAGGTCCAAAATAAAGCGTACTTAATATTTTATACCGAATGTTTATCTTAAGTAAAGCCTGTTCCACAGTAAAAATATATTATAATACTAAGTATATACTCACATGTTTTGTTACCTTGCTTACAATCTTACTTTGTGTGGATTTTACACATTGAGATTATTTTTACACTTTAATTTTTATTTATTTTTTCAATAAAAAAAATAAAAATAATGTATTGGGTTCAGACATTCTTTCTTTTCTAGTTCGCTCACTTTAGCATGATTTGATTGGCCCAGCACATACAAGTTTATTGCTTTATGTTTGGAAGGGAATGTGAACAGCATTGTGAGTCTGTGAATCACCTTAGAATCCTTAGAAGCCTCTCTGCTTATTAGATATGTGTTATGGTTTCCATGGTTGTCCATGTAAGTTCTGAATCATTAGGGGAGGTGTAGCAGGAAATATCCTTATTTTATTTTTTTCCATCTATAAAATACACACAACAAATAAATGCATTAATGGGATTATACGTTAAGGTCAGAGACAAAACATAGAACTAGGTGTTTCTTTTCTACTTTTGCATTTTGATTAAGAAGTCTCTTGGAAATAGGAGTATAGCAACATGTTGGACTGATCCAGAGCTTTTGTACATGTAAGCGGAGTATAAGCGCTGTGCAGAACCGGAGAGAGCACGCGATGTGGTTGATTCACCTGAGTTTGCTTCTGTGTGCTCTGCATTGGTTAGAAAGCTGGTAGCAGAGAGATGGCAGCGGTGGTAGGGTTGGGGCCTGAAGATCATGATGATTTGCATATCAATGGGCTGGACTCTCACTAAGCTAGGTACACCCTTCATAATGGGTTTACAGAAAGGTCCTGTCAAGTGTGCATACACACTATACACAATGGACTAAATCCAGACCGCCATGTCATATCAGCGCGGGTTGGCATTTCCTCCTTGCCCGCTGGATTACTATGCATGCTTGCAGTGATAGGGATTAGGCATGCTAAAACAGGGTTTTCGACTCTCCCAGAATGGTAGATGTAAATCGCTGCCTCTGGCCCCAACCTGTACTGTAAATGGGCAGGTTTGATGACATCACGACCGCCTATACATAGCAGTTGTATGGGTTTTCCGCTTAGGGATGGGGCAAATCATGCCCTTCACCCCCATACTGTCGACGCTTTTTTTCCCCCAGCAGCAGAAGGTCGGTAACCCTCTGTTAAAATGAAACCCCAACCTCTTGTACTGTAGAATACGTTTTTAAATTTTGCATATATAATTTGGCACCTGCATACACAGATGCAGTTACAGTGATCTGCGAGAGTAACTTGCGTACATTACTTCAACTACAAAAGTCTGGATACTGTACTATATTAACGTGTGTGTGTGTGTGTGTAACACTAAAAAAAAAAAAAAGTTCCAGTCCCCCTGTAACACTGTCTAAACTTTTAAAAAGAAATACATTACTTAAAATTATAGTTATGTCGTAGACTGACACTGAAGTGTTTTAGGTTGTTTTTTTTTTTTTAGATTTGTATTTTTGCTTTTAAAGTAAGAACATATTATCAGTTTGTGATTTAAAAAAAAGACAAAACGTTTTTTCAAATGCATGCATAGGTTTTGTTTAAAAAGAAATAAATAAATGGTGATTTACTGTAAATGACTCCTTCCAAATGAATGATAGTTGGGGGCAAAATCGTCATCCCTTTATTAATAGCCTGGCTGCGGCCTGATTTGTTATTGTTGCAGGGTGAGCTAAAATGTGAGGAGTCATTGTACAGTGTAGCCTTGAGGTGACGGATGGTGCTAATCCAGATGAATCCTATGCATATGTTTCCTTTACTGGAGTATTCCTAGTGTGCCAAGAAATCTTCTTTGTTGCCATCCACTTGAGAGGCCAGCATATGATCGCCTTTGCCTTTTTCTTTTTCCTGTTTAGCCCATGGCTATCTGGCTCATGATAGAGGGAGGGGAGGATTAAAACACTTTAGTGATGCAAGAAGGGTCACAGCGTCAGGTCAGGACTTAGCTCTAGTGACCATTCATCACATGTTGATTGATTGCCACATGTTTCCCGGGGACATTAACATCAGCTTCCCCCTCCTGGAGCAGCAGATGTATTAGAAAGTAGCCGGGGCTAATGCCACCCAAGAACTTCTGCTGTACCTTTTCTTCACACTCCCTTTCCTGCTTGCTGATACCCAGTTGTATTCGTAGTATTTTTACATTAAAAAAGGTTTATTGTGACCAGTATTTTACGTGTTTATTTCGTTTTTTTTTATTTTGTAACTCTTGTGACAATGGTTTTAATGGAAGTATTAATACAGTAATTATATATTGGGACTAGATATTCATGATGCTGGTTTCAATTGCTATTAAATGCAATATATTCATATATGCATGGGTCAAACTGTATATCCAATGTTTTTTTTTTTTTCCTTTGTATGCATTCATTCTGTCTTTGCAAATAAAAGCGCAGCAGCCTCCTGTAGTTAAGCTGATGAATTAGGGAAAACACCCCAACTATTGTTCTACATTGTCTCAAATTAAAAAGCAATAGGGCTGTAAAAAGTACAACAGGAATGAGGGCTGACAATCCATATTGTATTCTAATGGCCTATGTGGGGACATAGAGATCCTTTTTAGATGTGTGTGTTTTTTATTTTATTTTAAGCAGTGGTCGAAGTGGAAATTTAGAAGTGGGGGTATGGACATTCAGAGGTGACGGTATGAAAAAACTGAATATAATGGAAGTCAATGGAGATTTGTAGTATTTCAAGTACATCAGTGGAAGAATGACATACCCCCGTATACCCCCCACTTCCAGCCCTGATTTTAAGCATTCATATACAGTGTGTTTGTGTCATTTTGTCATTAATATAACTACAGTCAGGGCAACAAGGAGATAGGGACTGTATAAGCCTTATTGCAGCACTGTACGCAAGCCGACATGGACCTTGTTTATAAATACAGCCGCTCAGCAATAATTCATGGAGCACAGAGCACTGATTTAAATGGACAATCTCTGACGGCCTCCTTAACACAGTTGGGCACGATCAGCTGTATATGTCTGGCCCCACCAATCCAGACTCAGGTGCTGCCTCCTTGTCGTGCTATGGGGCCATAGCCTGTCACATTCTGCCCCCTTTCTTTGGTAAACCAGCGGCGTTGGTTTTGAGATAAGTGTTCACTTGTATTTCCCAAATGCTGCAATATTTTATATCCATTAGACTTTAAATAAAACGTGATAATCCTGCAATGTTACATGGAGATATGAAAATGACATTTTATTAGAATTCTATTGTCCTAACATGTCTAACAAATACTTTCTGTGTTTTAGGTTTTGCATTTTTATTGTGATTCCTGCTCTATCCCAATATGTCGTGAGTGTACTATGGGACGTCATGCCGGCCACAGCTTTGTCTACCTCCAGGATGCTCTTCAGGATTCAAGGGCATTCACTATCCAGCTGTTGGCTGATGCTCAACAAGGCCGCCAAGCCATTCAGGTTAGCAGATTTTGTGAATTGCACATGGGTTTTTCAATAATTTATTACAAATTGCTTTTAACTGGACACTGAGGAAATTAAATATTGTGGCAATACGAGAAAGTGATTGTTATGCACGTAGAAATAGCCATTACATACAATGACATATTTGATTATAACGGCGTGTTCTCGGCTCTGATTGGTGGAAGGCCTACATTGATTCTACCTGTAATTAGGTATAGCTATATCCAGTCCATGCTAGTAAACGCTGTGTTTGGTGGCCATATGTCCAGAAGCCCTGTATCCCTTCTTCCCACCACACTAGAAGCAGAATAGCCGGGATTCGATTCCTGGGTTTATGAGTATACAGTTATCTATGCCGACCCTATTGTTAAAGGGTTAATCATGACCACCTTTCTGTTTCACGACCTGATTGGATATATTGTTGCTGTCATGATGAGCCATGTGCATACGTGACTGTGACTAAAGCTCATTGCAATGAAAATGAGAAACACTTGTAGGACAGCCAGTTTAACTATTGACCACAGTGAGGTAGCTTATTGTCTAGGAATCTTTTCCCACAGAATCTGCAAATGCAAAGTATAAAGTTTTTCCACTTGCAAATATTTCNGTGAGATCATAATGCTGGCCTGTGGCATTTTCTCATTGTGGAGACCCTGTTCTGATGATACATACTATGTCTATGAATAATGACATCGCCTCCTACCTACTGTCTGGCCCTCGGTCTGCTTATTTCATCCGACCTGAAGATCCGCGACTACACCATTACAGAAATGCCCGACTGGGGAAAATACCATGTCAGAAAGTGACTTCCATTCGTAGGTAGATAGATAAATGCTTTTTGTTCTTTAGGATTAGACACTGCAGTGCATCATCACAAAACCATTACATTTACTGAATCATTATTTGTGGAATTGTCTTTACCTGTGCGGTGTCACGAGATACTGCAAAGAACTTGAGTATATGTCACATTAATGGCGGTGTCTCAGTCCCATGTGTACAGTGGTTGCCTCAAGTCCATCTGTGAGTTATGCCTGTAGCATAGGAGAAGAGATAAAGGCCAGCATTACTTTCTTGGAGATTCAAGGAAATCCATTTAGAGTAAACACGGATTTGAAAAGGATGCAGTAAATTAGGTAATTTGGAGCCTTCCACCTCCTGCCTCCCTGTAGGCTGTCCCACTGAATGGTGCCCAGTGCCCCTTCCCCCTCTCTTTTGTGAGGGCTGCTGAAGGGGCAGCTCATTAGCAGAACACAGAGGAAGTAATTCTGTTATCTCTCCACATCAAAGGCTCACAAAGCTGGTTGCACAGAAGGGTCAGTTAGGGCGCACACAAAATGTTTTGTTCTTCTGTGGCAGATGAATTCATTGAGCTCAGTCCAGTTCCACGTCATGTATAGTAAATGGGGAACGCCCATAAGAAATAACAATGCAAATAGGCAATTTACACTGTTACAATCCTCAACACATTTCAGGGTTGGGTTACCATTGATTAAGATACAGATCTGGAAAATTCATTCATTCGAGCAGTTACATATGAAAGGAAAATCATGCAGATTAAAGTGCGTGTTACTGTTTTGTTTAGCAGATGCTAATACTGTTTTAAAGATGAGAACTGTTGTCTGTAGAATGTGTTTAAAGAACGCTTTGACCTAAATTTACTAAACTATGAGAAGTGGGGATGTTACCATTAGCAACCAGACAAAGCTCACATTCTCAGTATGTTAAATGAAACTAAGAACTTGACTCTAATTAGTTGCCAGGGGCAACCTCCCCACTTTTCCAATCTCACAGATTCAGTCCATTAATATTGTTAGATATAGAAGAGTAGTTTACAATAAAATTCCGAAACCCATGTTGGAGTGGATGAGGCAGCCATCTTTGAAAACGTCAGCCGCTGTTTTTAATTCATTTTCTCATTTTTCTGAACTGCATAGAACTAGTATTTCTCATTTCTCAGTGTTTCTTTTCAACACAACCTCATGGCTAGGCCAATATTTACTAAGCAGGGATATTGGAAAGCGTCAATGTTGTCCATAGCAACCAATCAAGTTTCAACCTCTCAGTTTTTACATACTGAAAAATGTGATCTTCAATCTGATTGGTTGCTATGGGCAACATCCCCAGTTTTCAATCTCCCTGCATTCTTCCAGTTTAGTAAATTTAGGCCCTGGTTTCCATGCCACCACGCTGCAGTAACAGAATGGTTTATCCCTGTACTTGTGGATTTACAGCAAAGTAGAATTTGACCAGATGGTAAATAGGTATTGGGGAGGCTCTATTGAATGTCTTCCTTGTCTGCCCCCCCCCCCCCATGCTGTAAAACTAATGACTAGAATAAAAAGCATAAAAACCACCCTAGTGTAAGACAAGCCACAGTAACACAAATAGTCCGTGTTAATATTTAACCAGCTTTCAATTAGAGATGGCAGCTTTGCTTCCTGAACAACAAAGACCCTTGCAAGTCTGTGTCTTCTAGCACTGTCATAAATGCTTGTCTTTAAGGTCTACTTTTGTTACTTCCACTTGAAGTGGTGCCCTGTTATCACCACGCAGCCCTATCTGGGGTCATGGCTTCAGCCACCCAGACAGTCTTTCTTGTAACCATTCCAGAAAATGTGCCTGAAATAATGAGCGTGTTGCCTGGTTCAGGATCCTTTTAAGGTTTCTTTGATATCCCAGATGGGTCGCTTATTCTTCCCACGTAATGACCACTTTTCAACATAGGTGGATGTTTTCATTTATTTTTGGTGCCTTTGTAGTGCAGTGGCATACATATTCGTTGTGTGAAAGGGCTGGTGTTATTTTAATTTAAATCCACTATTTTATGATTTTTTTTTTATTTTTTTTATACAGAGCATATTGTGTATAATTGATAAGCAGTGCACATCTCTATATATCATACATTATACTCATTGGCTTACCCATTCTCATTTTTGTGCGGTAAACCTAGTATTAATATATATATATTGATATATAGTATTAATATTAATATAATATTGATATTGAAATAATTGCCTAACTTTCTAATAAATGGCAACCAAAAGGGTCTATATATGTAAGAATATCATCTTGACACAGATGAATACTGAATATATACATAGTTATAGATATGCGTATGTCAATTCTGGTTGGCTGTTTGTAATCCATACAAGTGTGTATGGCAGTGGTTCTCAAACTGTGCCTAGGCTCCCTGGGGTGCCGNGACGCTNTCATTGGGGTGCCGCGGAATGTTTTTTCTGATATGGTGCAACATTGCTAGTGTTACTTAGAAACACAGTTTTATGTCTTGTATAGGAGTAACACAAGATTTGATGTCAATCTGAAGTATTTCTGTTTTTACCTGAATAGTTATTACATGAAAATGTAAAAAATTAGAAATGATTGTGTCTTAGGGGAGCCTTCAAAAATGATGGAGACCCTAAGGGTGCCTCAACTGAGAGTGTTTGGGAACATCTGGTGTATGGATTCAATGCCCATTTGAGTAATCCCAAGTTAATTGGTTTAAAAGGTGTAAGAAAGGGCACATTATAAATAAACACTTATTCTACCATCCTTACGAAAACATAATAACTTGCTACAAGTTTCTGATTTATTTTTTTTTACCTTATAGCAATAACTGCTTTTCTTTATTTTCACTAACTTTCATTCATTCACTATCTCCTAGGCTTTTTTGTATTGTTATTCTAATCTGATGTATGTAAAATTAAAGGGAGAGCTAGGTTGCTATGGGCAACAACTCCACTATGCCATTCACGCAGTTTAGAAAATATAGGCCTGAAGTCCATATCAAGGCAACATTGCCCTGGTAATTGATGATTCAAATGATAATTGTCCTATAAAAGTATATTTCTATAGTATACTGCTAAATAATAGGCATACAAATAGGAAATGAGCAAATGTGAAAAATAAGACTTTTATATTTATATAGTTTCAGGAATTAATGTAGGCATTTACAATATTACATTTGAATTATTTTATATAAGATTAATGGTTTGTAACTAACGTTGTTCATCTTGTGTGTTCAAAGCCTGTATCAATTCTCAAAACAATAAAAACTAAATCTTGAGGGGAAAAACTACAATAAGAGAAGCACATGTGTTTGCCCAAAGAGCTTTCAATCTATAGGACACATACATACATGCTAGCTTTTTAAGAAGTTACATTTTATTGGACTATAAAAATGTGATTGTGCAGAGGAGCAGAGGCCGCCAAAAACTGATAAATTTAAGAATTTGCCGTTTTGTAGGTTACCGGAAGAGGGTCCTGTGAACACTGTGACCTATGTGCTGGTGGCAGTGCATATGACATTACAGGATACGTGCAGCATGTAACACAATGCATGTTTTAATTGTTCACCTGGTTTCTTGTTTCATTTTGCAGCTGAGCCTTGAACAGGCCCAGGCACTGGCCGAGCAAGTTGAGATGAAAGCAAAAGTAGCGCAATCTGAGATCAAAGCCGTCACATCCAGACACAAGAAGGCACTGGAGGAAAGGGAATGCGAACTTTTGTGGAAGGTTAGTGACATTTTTTTTATGCTCACCGTTATTTTAAGGTGGGTATTCCTTAAACTATATGGGGGTGGGTTTTTTCTTGAAGGCTTAGATGGACAGTCAGTGGACAGATACACTTAACAGTTTTTAATTATTTATCTTCTGCTGTACTTTTACAATATTTAATGCTAGAACATTGGTTACTACATAGGTTCGCATTTGGATAGTTGCATCTTAGTTTATAATACAATGAATGAATATTGGGTTAATTTCAGATGTCTAGTGCTAAACTTGAGCAAGTAGCCATTACAGAAATATACAAAGAACTCTCCTAGGCTGTTATAAAGCAAGACAGGAACAGTAATAAATTGTGAATTTCATGCCTAGTATATGCTTCTCCTAGACTATTTTGATTGCTGCAGTATGCCTATGTAATCCACTTTTATTTCAAGCATTCATAATTTGGTTGTATTACATTCCTCTTTTTGCCGTTTAGGTTGAAAAGATTCGTCAAGTGAAAGCCAAGTCTCTCTACCACCAGGTTGATAAACTGCACCAGGCTCTTAATAAATTGGACAGCACGATTAGTGCAGTGCAACAGGTCCTGGAAGAAGGTTGTTCCATGGATATCCTTAGAGCTTGTGATCGTGTTTTGGCCCAGGTTCAAGATCTAAAGAATGCTAGAGGTTTGTTACAGCTTCAAGAGGATGACCGCATTATGTTCACACCCCCTGACCCCTCATTGTATCTTTCCATCAAATCCATGGGTCTAGTCAGTAGTGGGGCTTTTGCAGCGCTAACAAAAGCCACTGGAGAAGGCTTAAAACGCGCTCTTCAGGGTAAAGTTGCCTCTTTTACAGTTATCGGCTATGACCATGATGGAGAAACGCGGCTATCAGGTGGTGACTTGATCACTGTTTTGGTAATGGGTCCCGATGGAAATCTTTTTGCTGCTGAAGTTAATGATCAGATGAATGGCACATACTTGGTTAGTTACAGACCTCAGCTTGAAGGAGAACACCTCATTTCTGTAATGGTGTGCAACCAGCACATTGAGAACAGTCCCTTTAAAATCAGTGTAAAATCGGGTCGATGCTATCTTGGTATAGGGCTACCAACTCTTTCCTTTGGAGGTGAAGGAGATCATGATGGAAAGCTTTGTCGTCCCTGGGGTGTCTGCGTGGACAGAGAAGGATATATTATTGTAGCTGATAGGAGCAACAACCGCATTCAGATCTTCAAACCATGTGGGACTTTTCACCATAAGTTTGGCAGCTTGGGTTCAAGGCCGGGCCAGTTTGATCGACCAGCTGGAGTGGCCTGTGATGGTTCTCGCAGGATCATTGTGGCAGATAAGGATAACCATCGTGTTCAAATCTTTACCTTTGAAGGCCAGTTCCTACTGAAATTTGGAGAGAAAGGGACTAAGAATGGCCAGTTTAATTACCCTTGGGATGTAGCTGTCAATTCAGAAGGTAAAATTCTTGTCTCTGACACTCGGAACCACCGTGTCCAGTTATTTGGCCCAGATGGCACATTCCTAAACAAGTATGGCTTTGAAGGGGCCCTCTGGAAACACTTTGACTCCCCACGTGGTGTTGCATTCAGTCAAGATGGATACCTAGTAGTGACCGACTTCAACAACCATCGACTACTTATAATCAAGCCTGACTGCCAGTCTGCACATTTCTTGGGCACAGAGGGCACAGGTAATGGGCAGTTCCTGCGGCCTCAAGGCGTGGCAGTTGACCAGGAAGGGCGCATTATTGTGGCAGACTCCAGGAACCACAGAGTTCAGATTTTTGAGGCTAATGGCAACTTTCTTTGTAAATTTGGCACTCAAGGAAGTGGCTTTGGCCAGATGGACCGTCCATCTGGCATAGCAGTTACACCAGATGGCACAATTGTAGTGGTTGACTTTGGTAACAACCGAATTCTGGCTTTATAATCCATTTTCAACACAAAACTGTCTCAGGGAATTACTATGAATGACTGTATAATATACAACATCACTGAGCACCTACCTCATTTTTTTTTTTTTTTTTTACTAACACAAAAACTGTAATCTGAAAAATTTGAGCCTGTGAAGCAAGGAAAAAAATACTAAAATTTGGGAAGAAAAATCTACCTCAAAACCTCTTAGATGGAGGTGTGTTATTCTGTTTTATTTTTCTGAACCTGCACAAAATGTTGATATCTATCAAATTACCTCAGATATGAATGACTGATACAAAATGTCAGACGGCAAAACAGCATCTACTATGAGAATGTAGAAAGAAGCCACAAAGGGCTATAAACTTTTTAATACCGGGAAGTAAATTGAAATGGACCTTTTTGTTGAAAACACATTTTGTCCTCTTTAACCAAATTTGAATTCCTCTTAACTGTGCTGCTGTATCAGAGGACGTCTTGTATATTATTATTACCTCAGACGAAAAATACCTCAATATAATCCAGTAATGTGTTTTCAATTTTCTTATGATCAAACGTCACATACCTCAGTAACTGAAAACAATGTTTTATTTCCCTGTTAAGTCTATGTGCTATTTAAGTACATTGTATTGGTTAATTAACTATCCTATTCTTTAAGTCACACACTATTCCCTCCCCACCCGAATTCTAGTCTATCCCAGACAGAGCAACTGTGGTGTTTGTGTGTGTGCGAATGTGCGTGTATAACAAATACAGCAAAAACATTTTTTACATGTTCCTGTTTAACACCCTGCAGGGGAGATCTGTTGCGAAAGATGAAGCACAACATGTAAAAGGTCAAGAAAGTTTTCCTGTTGAAATAACAGCCTAGGAGTTTTGTTGACAACTGTTAAGGCTGCTATTATGCAGACATAATGCAATGTTAAATAATGGTCATTTACATAGCTTAGGGCACAACAATAGACTCTTTCCCTACTACACTAGAAAGAATTAGATCCGTCCATTGCATCCATTTTGCGATCTTTGGACATTATACATCTATATCATTAGAAGCTTTGTATCCACAAAACACAAAAGAATGTCTTAATTGTATTATCTTTTAATCCATAACACACAAAGAAGAAAACATATAATGCAAATGATATGCTGGCCAAAATAAGACTATACTCCAAATTTATTTCTATATTTTATGTATTTCTACTTTGAAATAACAAAGAATTCATTATTTTTATTATCTTTCCCCACAACCAAAGATTTTAAATATTTTTGTTTATTGATTTGGGAACATTTTTATTAACAAATCTGGTAGGCAGATATGAATGTTATTGTTGTCACATACCTTCCAATTTTATCCAGGAGGTTATTAGGACAATGTGAGTTGCTTGGATATGGCAGCGCGAGCGCACACAATGGTGGCATGGCCACATTTGAGACATGACTACTAAACAATGTGCTGAACGAACACCAGTAAAATACCCCACCCCCCAAACATAAAAGCTGCCCACACTAGTGACATGTGCCCATGACATTTGCTTACCATTAAGAATTGTAGGACAAATGTTCTGCTGGGCTATTAGGAGGTTTGTTTTTGAATTGACGTGTTTTTTTGTTTTGTTTTTTTTGTTTTGCACTTTTTTTGTTTTTAATTTTGTTTATATTCTGGTAACCCTGATTACCGAAGAGAAGGTTGAGAGGGTTACCTGTATAACTAATAGGTCTGATGTGAAAAGTAACCTAACTCTGATTTATATTTTGGCTGCACTTAATGGACTGGATCCAGACTTACATACTCTTGAACTTCCTAGCGTAAAGTTATTTTATTGTACAGGGAGAATATTTTTGCATTTTGCACACAGATACTGACCAGTGTTACTGTTCAGACTGCATGGAAAAAGCCAGGGCTTTCGTGAAAACTCCGGTCTTCATGATAGCACTGACTTTTTTCATGCAGTCTGGATGGCAAACCTGACCCGTTTTCGAACCGGCTATAAAGAAGGGGTTGCCGTTAAAAGCAGAATCCCAGTCTGCGGACAGCCGGTCCATTCACCCGCAGATCACCCGGGTTTGAAAACCTCAGCGATTTGTGCACTGCGAATCTGAATGTGGTACTGTGGTTATTAGACTTGACTTAGGAAACATCTCTCAACTCTATTACTGTTTGCAAGTAATTACATTTGCCCTCCCTGCAATTCAGCATTGTTTTGTCCACTTGTAACTTTACACGTGTAAGTTCAATAGTACATACGTCTGGACCCAGTGGAATGTCTTTAAGCCAGTTGAGTATAAATATGACTTTTTTTGTTTTAATGTGCTTATATATAGCTTTCTAACCTGTGTCATTAGGTTGTAAAATGAAGAGTAGAGGTTAAGCTGTCTCTGATCAAGCCAGCTTTCATCTTCCTGATATTACCACAGGAGTTTAAAAAAAGAAAAAGTAAAAAAATAAATAATGTTTCTATCTTTTTGTACATGTAACATACGCATAAAGGCTCAAAGTTTTTAGGTACGTTCCTTTGTTTTTAGTATAAAAGGTGTTGATTCTATCTATATGATTTTTAAACTAACCTCCAAATAGTATAGTAACGTGCTTCTTCACAGTGGTATTTGTGGAGGGGTTTTTCCCTAGCCTGCAAAGTGTGGGGTCGCTTGCATGTGGGCCATTGGCTGTATAGAATACATTGTCAGGTCTATTTTTTAGCCATTATCAGCCTCACTTGATAGAAAATAGTCTGTTCTTTTTATAGGTATGATTATAGTTACTGTAGGTAAATGTCTATGCCAACCAGCACTTGCTAAAATATAAAGGTGCATTCCCATGGAGCCTTGTTGGGGAAAGAGGGGGATATACCCAATTGTTAAAATATGCATGTTTGTAGATAGCAATATGGCGCAGGATGGCCAGATACAGCCAGATTAATATCCACCCCAGTATCTGTTTCAGAAAGGAATAATAGATATAATACTGTAACAGAAACATCTCTGCATGGAAATTTCTGTTTATTATAGTTGTGGCTGTGGATTTTTATTGGTAGGAGGGGGGGATCTGCGCATTCCTATTTCCTGTATACCACATATGGTCTAATTGCTGTATCATAGCAAAGCATATACTAAATCATTTCTACTTCCATCTCCATTTTTAGAGGCGGTTTTACATTGGGTAATATCACAGGTACCGTGGGTGTGCACCTTTTTGATCTGTGGAATGTAATTTTTCTTTTTCTCTAAACAATCGGGTTATACTATGTTAATGAGTATAAACTACATAGGACAGTTAGTTATTGTATGTGAGTGTGTGTGTGAGGCTTGAAATATTTTTGTACCCCTGCCCCCCTCGTTTTTATACATCTAAATTCAATGTATTTGTATCTAAAAAGAAACCAAAGAAACCTTTTTTTTATTTTGTATATTACGAAAGTGTGCGAGAGACCAATAGGATTGGCTCAACAACACATTGTAACTATAAAAATGAAACCGAAACAACACAAATGGAATACATTGTTACCTTCCAATTTTGTCTTTGTGTATAGTTAATGCTATTTGTGATTTGATCACTTGCGCCTCTTATTATTATTATTATTATTATTATTATACTACAAAATACATTTTCATGGGAACCCTGCATGTATTGTCATGGAGCTAGTAACACTTTACCGTAGTAAACACTAATAATAATTCTCTTCACATAAGAGCACTATCGTCCCATCCGGTCGCGCACCGCTCTCATAATTAACCAAAGAATTAGACTATAAGACAGTTTAAATAACCTGTGTATGTGTGTTAAGTACATGACTTTAATATGAGTGCCCTATATGATTGGTATAAAATACATTACAACTATTACTGGGGCTACAGTATGAAAACCTGTAAATGTACCCAGTACGTTCAACAATGGAGGTGAACGTATGATTGAACAGCAGGAGGTAATATTGGATTGATTTCCCACCAGGGAATAGGCCGGATATTTGCACCACTGACCTTTCCTGCTGCAACCGATAATCCATACTGAAGGGGTAAGGGCAGCAGAGAGTGACAGGATGCCCATTGCCAAGCTGATTGGCTGGCCGGCCTGTGTGTGGCACCTCTACCCCATGGTAACACTTGCCCCATGTCTGTGAATCAATAGTTATCATCAAGTGCAGCAGTAAGAGCAGCAAGTCCATGCAGAGCTTTCATGACTTTTATTGCTGTACTTGACAATAATTATGGAGTCACAATGAAATTATCTGTACAGGGGTCCTTATCTGAAACACCCCTCCATTATACTATATCGGAAACTTTAGTGGATATATTTGAAACTTGCCTTTAAGCAAATCCATTGTGAGCACTTTCTAAAGAGATAAACCTAAACTTTTGATCATTGTAACCTGATAATGGAGTTATATGGAGTTCCCCCTTTAGAAATACATTTTGAATGCTTTCTACATGCTGCCTCACATGTTTAATATAACATAATGCATCAAAATACAATTATATTAAGTTATCAGTACATGATTACCTATGTGCTGGGAACCGCTTGCTCATGTCTAAGGTGCCCTCCCAAAGAATCCCTCTTGCTATATCCATCAAAATAGTTTTGTGGTTAACTGGTCAATGTATATTGAGGGACCTGGACTACAGTTTAGTATTTGTCTTTTGGTATATTGCCAGTGTAATGATTTAGCTGTCTGCTCTAAACTATTTATACAGACATAGGTACAAGGCAGATTGTTGGGGTTCATCGTTTCATCAATGGGCCAGCTAAAGAGTGCTGTGTTTTCTTTCATAGGAACTAACGTTTTCCAAATATTGTTTTAAGTGTCAGTGTTAAGACCCCAACTGTGACCATAGTGAATGTATACCGGGATTGCGGCCCCTCGCTGGGAGTCTGTAAGTGATTTATGCATGTTTGCTCTTTTCTCATTGCAGCAAATGTTATATTGTCATATGGAGCATTTTTACATTTAAGTTTGTGTTGCCAAAGCTTTCAGGCATCATAAAGGTTGCCTAAAAAAGTGTTACTTCATATTTTAATGAGTTTTCATGGGGTTTCTTTGTACAAAATCTGAATGTAACATCATTGTTGGTGTAGTTTTTTTTTTTTTTTTACCTTAAAGCCAATTAACAACCGTTTTGATGTGACTGCAATCATTCCCCATTTAACACACCTTTTATAGAAGACAACCTAAGTGTTGTTAGTCTATTATATACTATGATTGTTGACACACTTTTTTTTTTTCTTTATCTTTTAAGAGTTTTATTGAACATAGTTGTATCTACCTCTTCACTTGTTATAGTACGGAGTAGTTGAGACTATCTACCTCTTTCTGCCACAAAAAAATCAAAATAACACATAAGCAGTTTGGTGTGTGTTATTTCATCTTATTGATGTGGATGGTAGTGGCATCCAGAAGAACATTGAACGTTAAGTTGTGTGACCTCTCCAGTGCAGAAGTTTGTTGTAAGTAAGGCTGCTTTTTACATTTAGTTATCTGTTTTTTTGTTTTTGTTTTGTGTTTTTTTTTGTTTTTTGTGTTTTTCTTTAGAAATGACCAAATGGTTTACAGGTACTCAGGAGAATAGTGAGCTATGAATGCATTAGTTATTTACACAATATCTAGAGAACACCTTTGTTCTAAGTGAACTGCATTCTGAGTGAAACTATAGTAAAACTTGTGGTCACATATGAGAGAACCGCACGGCATTGCCCTATGGAAAGGGTTGGTTTTTGACATTGTGATTGTATTTCCTAGAATCTACATGTTTGCATGTATGTAAATGTATTTATTTTTTTATTTTATTTTTGTACAATGACTACATTTTATCTTTAGTACTTTATATGGTATTCTGTTCTATAAGAGCAGCGCTTAGGATATATTTTATTGATCTCGTAACACCGCTTCGGTCACAGTTTTTTCAGCTTGAGACTGAAGTTAAATAACTTGAGAGAAATAGCTTCAAGCTAATGGTTGTTCTTGTACTTGTTACATGAACAATATTCCTAACAGACCTCCCTTTTAGTGGTCATTGTAAGATTTTATAGGTTTTGGGACTTTTTTTGTGAATTCCGCTAACTGCCATTGGAATTGGGTTTCTGACATGGGCTAAGATTAAAGGGTAGATTTGATTGGTTTGTATAAATGTATTTAGCCTGGCATTGTGTGGTCACATCCAGGTTTTCCAACATTGGACTGGATCCAGACTTGCATACTATTAAACTTACGAGCATGTGGGGGAAACACCATATTGAATTGCAGGTGAGGTAAAATGTATGTTTGTGTGCAAAATGCAAATAATGTATTTTCCCTGCATGAAAACACCGATATTGACCCATGTGACTGTTATAAGACTTGGGCTACATGAAATTTACCTCCCCTGCAATTCAGCATGGTTTTTCTCACTCACCTGTAGGTCTGGATCTGGTCCATTGTGTAAGTCCTCTAGCATTTTGGTTTTATTGGGTTTTTGTTTTTTTGTGTTTTTTATTTTTATTTTATTGTTTCTGTCAATTGTATTTGGGGAGAAAATGTGGTTTCTCAAATGTGTTCCACCAAAGGAAATCAATTTTATTCATCTGGCTATTCACTAATCTCAGCCAGCTTTCTCATGACTGCATATTCCTTAGCCAAGAAATGACTCTCTCTACCAATCACAATTTGCTTTTCCTTAGTTCAGAAGATAAAGTGATCCATAGTTAGGAGTAAAGCTTTGTACATGGCTACCTAATTACCAGGAAGATTATATGGTTTAATCCAATATTTCCAAATATGTATGCATGGGTATTGGTATGCACATACAAACTTCTATCTTTTCTGGCAGTCTGCTGTGTATTATAGGCAGATACCTTTATTGTGTGTACCAAGTCAAGATTGTTTCAGCAGATGGTGTAAGATAGTATATTGTGTGCACACAACTCTATACTCATCAGGATGTGTTTCATTGATAGGTGTGTACCCAGCTAAACAGCAGAGAACAAGAAAATCTACCACCTCTGCAGAACCATGTTGATTTGCAGGAGAGGTTGAGCAGATGCTTCCACACTTGCTTATAGCAAATATGGAATAGCTTATATTAAAGAAAAGTATTTCACCTACATAAACCGCAATGTATTTATCCCTCACATTACAGCATGGCTTGTTCAGGTGTGGATTTGCTTTATTTTTTATTACCTCTATCAGTGGGTGAACCTCAATATCTGTTAATGAAGATGAAAACAAATGAGCGGGGTGACCAGGATACATGTATGCTTTAAATGGCTGATCAGGCTTACCTAGCTATGTCTGCACTGATAGGAATAACCTACATGGTTCTAAAACAAAAAATAAACTTGTGTGTGTTTGTGTCTGCAAGGTCTTAGACCGCATTGTGATGATTGTATTTACTGTATCTTGCTACAAACTCAGGTTGAATCTTTTCTGTGTTTGTTCCTCTTCTGCCTGAATAGTGTGCATCCCCACAGAAATGATAATGTAACGTTTAGCTGTAATATCATTCATTCTCGTGTCTTTATCAGGTGTCCTGTGAGTTTGTCAGGGTAATGAATAAAATGATAAAATCAGTTCTACTTGTCATGGACAATCCACCCAAGAAAGTTGGCAACAATTTAATTATTGTCTTTTGTGTTTTTTTTTTTTTTTTTAATGTTTTCTGTTTACTTACATGCCTAAGTGGCAAAAAGAAGTTTAACATATTATTTATAATTCCATGTAACTCCTGCACTGCAAGAAAAGGAGTATTTTAATTATACATGTATATCTGTATAAATATTTCTTTATACAATTCACCCTTTGTAAAACTGATTTGTCCTCGGTTGTCCTCAGTAAATTAATTCTACAACTGCCATAATCTGTTTCATGCATTGTATCAATATAGGATTAATATCCTCTCTATAATGTAATATTAATATACTGATGTACCATGCTTCATGTAAACACTGACTGTTTGAGATACACAGATGGCAGCATTCTGTAACAATTGCTTGGTAATCAATAGTCTACTACACTATCCGCAAACTCAGTCCTTTGGTGTATTCATTTTAAAGGTGAATAATCCTTTTATGTTCCCATTTTTATGTTTACATTATCCCATTATTCTGTGGAGTAATTAGGGATTTTGTGGAATTTATTTGTCAGTACTGATTTATCAAATATATATATTTTTTGGACAATGCTTTCAGCAAGAACCTCTTCTCCTTCAGATCCCAGAAATGAGGTCCAAGTGGTTAGTACATGGTTGTGTCAGCTGTAGCATTACTGGTCAGTGACATACTGTCAACCGCTGTATCAAGCTCCACCAACTTCACTGCTCTAAAGTTCAGACGTCGTTCAGACGTCTTCCAGACGTTTCTGGCAAGAGTATGAAAGTTGTATCATTTTTACTGCTGCAGTCTTCTTTACTACCAGTGCCTGTACGGATTTCATGTCTTTTTCTTTTTTGTGTTATTGGATGCATCAAAACATTTTTGAGCTAAAAATTTCCAGAAATGTAATACTGAAATTAAGACTGCTAAATGTTCTTGTTTTACATTTTTATTGTTGTTGGGTGTTTGTAAAAGACAGACATAATCACACTATTTAAAGCGAAGGAGATGTTCTCTGTTATATACAGATTGTCCAATTCATTGTATTAAAGTACCTGATATGATTGGATAGTGTGTGGTACATTTGACACGACTTTGCCCATTGGATACAATATATTGGTACGAATGGCCTGTAGCCGCCTTTATTACTGTCTCCCTAAATTGTCGATATGGCAAGAACTTCATCGTATCTTATCATACGATGGAGCACTCGCTGCATTGTGTGTAGGCACAAATGACACATAGAAATCATATTCTGTAATCCTGCTTTTGCTGAACCTTGGTGAGGATGCGTTCTCCCTCCTGTGTATGTTCAGTGATATTTAGGCCTACCTTTTGATGACTGTAAGCTAGTGTTCTTTGCAGAAAGATGCATTGAGGGCTCCTTGCTTTATAAGGGTTTGGCCTGGTAGTGCCACAGTCAAGCAGTTTGCACATTACTCCCACACTGTATGTAGGAAGAGCATGACTGGATGCGTGCCTCTTTTCCATAGGGCAAAGTGTTAAACAATGTTCTGATGGAAATTTCTGAATGTACTGTCCTCCATGGTCCACAGAGAAGGCTAGGAGTTGTAGCATAGAGATATAATGTCAGCTACCCGCAGCCTTTAAATAGCCACTCTTGGTGGACCTTAAATTGTTCCTATGCAGTTTACTTAATTTTTTTTTTTTTTTTTGTTTGCTTAAATACTTAAATAAATGTTTTATGTTCAACTCTTATTGCTGTCAGTGTTTTATTTCAATCATGTTCGAGGCTCTTAAAAGTATGCTTAAAATGCAAACAAGTATTGAATCTTTTTACACTTGGGTGTATTGATTTGTCTGCCATGATAGCTATTTTACTATATAAAGAATTATGGTATAATCCCCGTAGAAAAATCACATTATTATAGTCGTGAAGAGGTGTAGTGTGGATTAATAGTGCAGGTAAATGGGAAACATGCTAATGATTCTTACTGTTCTGAAAATATGTTGTGATGATTATAAGGATTCTTCATCACACATCTCTCATTCGGATGCTTTCCACACTGACGCTAAGCTATAACCAGGGTGAAGCACCTGGGACCTGTTGGGATCCTCTCTGCTGATGTGGTCCTGCATACGTCCCTTGTGGGTCCCGGAGCGGAAGTCTTCTCTCCAGCTGCCTCTAGGCTTTCACTTCAGTCCCCATCCAGCCTGCTGTTCCTGAGCTGTACCCCTAAGATTCACTCTTTTATTCAATGGAGGTGCAAAAGGCCAGAGCACAATATACCAAAACTTACTGCTGATTAGCAGGACCCCCAGAGCTGATACTCTTATGCTTTTTCCCAGAGTGTCTCAAGGTGGTGGTGGTGGTGGTGGATGATGATATCCTCTTCTTCTCTATGCCTTAGGAAGCGGAGGCCTGGCTGGAATGACTTCCTCAAGCAACCGCTCCCCCGGGCCCCTGCAATGCTGCTGTCTGCTCCTATGAGCAGTGCTGGTGGCCCTGAGCTCAGTTACATGCCTATTGTGAGGCAGTGGCTGGACTCTTGTGGAGCATCAATGGAAGAGATGGGCATATCACTACACATTCTATGCTCATTCCAGGGGTCTGTTAATGTTAATCCATAAGTCTTTGACCTTTGTCATAAAAGATGTCCACATTCACCTGATGGGCTGCTATGTTTTCCTTAAAGCTCTATTTAGCTCATCCCTCTATTTCTATTGGGTATGTACATTCCCCCTCCTTACTGATGTCCTGCTTCACAAAGCTGCAGCCTATGTTGCCACATTGCCAACTACCCGGCCTCTTATAAACGGGGGACTCAACAGCTTTAGAGAAGGAGATGAGATTGGTGGACGCTTGGCACATTCTCAATCCTGTTGCTTGGATTTAACTTTTGCTATTTGTCCACCTATCACTCCCTCTCCAGAATAGACTTGCCATTGATGACCCCTCCCTGTGCCCTCTGATTACTGATATTTATGTACCTGGCCAAAGATATCTTGGCTCATTTCCCTGTATATATTTTTTTTCCTCCGTGGTTTTGGTCTGGTTTTGGTAACTTAATCCGTTCTGGTTATTTTTCTGACGGGCCCTGAGGGGGAGACTATAGCACCCTGGGAGGGTTTCTATGGGGGACAATCCTTTTGCCACTAACACTACAGGGCACATTTATCCAATGGGTTGCAGAGGTTAAGCTGCGCAAATGTCAGATGGACCAGCACTACAGAACACAATACACTGATTAATGCTACGGAACACTCAACCAGAATTTGGATCGATCCAGTTGTACCCTAGTATTTAACTGTAGATTTATTTTTTACATTAGTTTGACCACACACTTATTGTGGATTGAGCTAAAAATAATCTCTGGGGCCAGCTTAAGAGCCTACAATATTGAACCTTTTCAGATTATTCAAATTTCGTGAGATTGTGGAGTTTTCATAAGCTGTAAACCATAACCAACAAAATTAAGACAACACTTGAAATCTCCCACTTTGCATGTAATGAGTCTGTTTATATTCGTTTTAGAGCCTCCTTGTTCAGCCGATGCTCTGTCTTCCTTCGCCCTAAACACGTAATGTACTTAAACAGAACCTTATCTATAAATTCCAATATTTTCATATGTAACAGACAAATCTACTTTAGGATGTGGATACGGTGGTGTAAAAAGCTAATATTTTTCAACAGTTTTAATACATCTAAAAACATAAATATTCTAAACGAGGAAAAAAAACAACAATTATTCACCTTAACTCCTAATTATCTTAGAAAGATCTGTATGTTGAATGCACATGTATTCTTAATAGTAAACTCTTTGCAAGCTATTATTTCCTATTTTGAGTCAATGGGGTATATTTACTAAGCAGGGAGATTGCAGTGAAATTCGAATTTTGGGAAGTTGCCCATGGCAACCAATCAGATTTGAGTTCACATTCTCCAGAGTGTAAAATGAAACTGAGAGCTCAAATCTGATTGGTTGCCATGGGCAACTT
>JABWIB010001607.1:23610-34083 GCA_016617825.1 Platyplectrum ornatum | reverse complement strand
CTCAAATCTGATTGGTTGCCATGGGCAACTTCCCCAAATTCGAATTTCACTGCAATCTCCCTGCTTAGTAAATATACCCCAATGTGTTACATCTAGGTGTTTACTGCTTGTCTGAACCTTCAAATTCAAAGCAAAAATGAATTCATGAATCTGGGATCTGAATGCTTGGGAAAGTTCAACAGGAAAAAAAAAAGTAAACCATGATATATTATGCAAGTAGTACATCAAAACAGAAAGACATTTTGCTTTCAAAGAAAAAAAAATTATTCTTTGACTGTTATGCATCTTCTATCAATACGATGTTTAAAACAGCACAAAACAAAAGCCTTTTCAGAGACCGGAAGCCACTCGAAATCCACTCTGAAAGCTATGAAGAAAGCCTATGGCAAGGAGATGCCTGCTCACTAGTACAGTGTGGGCCTCTGCATTTCTGGGAAACCCATGAGCCCTGAAGTTGTTTTTGTTCTCTCTGGTACAAAGCTCTGCCTGCAGGAGGTGGAAAAGCTAGCAGAAATGTTAACATGTTTGCATGTGAATGCTCTACGTTCCTGAGAGGGGATGGAGACAGTGAGGCAAAGAACATAAGCATTCAGTTCTCAGGAGTCAGGACCACACAATCAGAAAATCAGACACTGCAGTGTAACGCTGGATCTTACAGCAGGAAAACAGCAAGGTAAAATAAATGAGCGCACAAACACATTTCTCTTCCACAGGAAGAACTTAATGCGTTCAACAGATTGCTGGAGCTGGAACAGACTACACACTTCAAAAGAACCATCATCTAAAAGGATCTATTGCTTGTCTGATTGATGGAAGCCGAGAACTGCAAGTCTTTCCTCTGTTACCTTGTGAAATTATTTCTTCAATACACTTCACAAATGAAACAATCTAAACAAATCCAGATGCCTAAACCAATGGGGTCACTGTTAGAAATGCTTTCAAGCAGGACAAAAACAGTTCACATACCACATTTTAAGAATATCCCAGGTTGAGCACGAGGTTTAAAGAATAAAGAGAAAAATAAATAGAATCCGGATTCTGAACAGACATAGAAAACAATAACCGTTCTGTTACCTGCAAGTGTAATAAAACATAAATAACATTTAACGTTGTGTAAGTGCAGGAATCCTAGTGTGCTCACTGGGAAAGCAAGAAGTGTAGGATGGCAATAGAAATCCTTGGCCTATAAGATTTCTTGTGTCCACAACAAATCTACAGCAAAATATTGTTTATACACGTTGCATTGTAGGTTGGGTAATTAAAGGGGGTTGTTCCCAGTTCGCCTGCAGTATGAACAGTCCCCAACTGGGTTTTTTTTAATTCACTAAAATGTTGATAGGTGTTTAACGCACATGATTGTTTAAACAGCCGGTCATGTTTTAGAGCCATAGCCATATAAATCATAACTCCTGTGCAGATGATTGACAGATTTTACAGCAACCTGGGTTCAGTGTGAACGGTGCTGTCCTGGGAATTTCAGAACAATTCTGGGACTGGTAACCTGAATAGGGGTAGAAGGTCTGGGTGGTATTAGTGGACTATGATTCTACACTTGCTGCTTTTTTTTTTTTATTTATTTATTTTTTTATGGTACATGACTGGTGCTGGTCCCTAGACGAACCACAATAAAACGTGCTAAAATGCAAACATCTCTGTCGCAAAAAGGAGAGATAAAATGTTCTTTGATTAAAAAATGTTTTATGCATGACAAAAGAATAACTGCTGTGCTCTGTAACTTGTGGAAAAATCATTGTCAGGAATTCAAGAAACAGGCCCTGAAAAAATTCAAAACCTATTGCTGCAGATAACTGGTGCGGGGTCTATTTTTGCCTCTATTTGGCAATAAGATCATTATTACTATAGATTATTACTATAGAAATAGCTGCTAAATTAAGATTTCTCTCTCTAACCCTCAGTGCAAGCGCATGTCCTGTGCATTACAAGGTCACATTTCATGAACTGTAAACCATAATCTATTAAGTATATACATTTCAATACATATTTCTAAGCCTCTTAAGTGAATAATTAAAGACTGCTATGTTACATAGCTGATCAATTAACCCGTTTCCTGATTTTATTTAAGTGGTATCTAGCTGTGGAAGACGTTAGAAGCGATCACGATGACATTACATGTGCAACAATCTTTATAGATGATTCGCTATATAGAGAACCAGATCTTGAGAAGTGTGGCTTAGCAAGACCAAGATTAACGTTCAAAAACATTCTTCTTGCTATATTCTGAAAGTTGTGAAAAGAAAATGCCAAGAAAAGTCCAATATGCCATTTATTGATGTACAGATTTAAAATGTTGCGTCTCCATCTGACAGTCCTGTGGGAGGCCTACATCATTTCCTTTGAACAGTGTTGAAAGCTGGCATCTGAATTGGCTGTAGAGGCTGATGGATGGGCTGGAACAATGGCTTCTTGCGAAGATCCAACATCATTTTGATGGACGGCAATAGTTGGTTTCTTTTGATAATCTGCAAAGCCAGCTGAGTATTGCCTATAATGAAATGGCAGATATGTTGTAAGTAAAATCAATAGAAGATTACTATAATTTGTAATGCATTTTATTTATTAAGACTATCATCTGAAGGTTCCAGCACTTTTAATGAAGGTAAGGTGCATTCTTTAGACCCACAAACTCTGTCTGATACAAATTGTATCTGCATAATATGATGGCACTACATACATCATTACATCATCTTATATTTACTATAACTCTTATTTTCACTGTAAGGAATTGGTATGGTCTGGAGGTGTTAAGTAAATTTTGGCCCTGGGGTTTGTTTCTGTTTTTTTGTGTGGTGATGTTGCCTATAGCAACCAGAGTAAAGCTCACATTTTCCAGTATTTAAAATAAAACAGAGCTTGAATCTGAAATTGCTATGGGCAGCATCACAGTTAAAAAAAAAAAAAAACAACTGAAACAAACCCCAGGGCCTACATTTACTAAACACCTCGGGACAGTACCTATCCCCTACAGTGAAAATAAAGTTCACAGTTATAGTAAATATAAGATGTAATGATATCCAGGTTTTTTTTATTTAGTTGAACTTATTGCATATTATTTGTGTCTAATGTGTGTGTTTCACAGAATACAAAACATTTCAAAAGAAAAAGCACAGAAGGCTGACACTCATGGCTCAGGGTGGGGGTGCAAAGAGTTAATTTAAGTGCTTGCTTGGGGCCGTATAAACCTGAGCGCATGGTATTGCCATTTGTCGTAGATGGACATAAACCACAATTGAGCATTTGTGAAATTGATTTTTGTTGGATGGAAAAAAAAAACTACTACATAAATGTTGTTTCCTAAGGAAGCCAAATGAATAAAGTGTGGCACCAGGCAAATCCCATGGGAAGTGCAATATAAATCAAGATAGATATACACTTGAATGACGTCGCAGTCATAAAAAATGTATGTGATATAGATTTCTCCTGCAGCAGCCTCACACAGACACCAATTATGTGCAGAGGACGAGGATCAACATATTTTCCCCTTTCCTAAAAAAGCCCCAGGTAGACATCTGAGCAGAAATACACCTCATGCGTGGCCTCTGTGGAAGGGTTCAGACATATACAAAATAGCTACATAAAACACTAACAAGTATTCATCAAGGTCTATCAATAGTGCAACATTCCCGTCATATGTCCATGCGATATATCAGGAAATTAATGCATGTTATATTGAAAGTTAGAGCTAATGAAAGCCATTATTTGTTGCATGGCATGAATGCATTCTGGGTAATTCCAATCACCAACAATGTTTTCCAGGGACTGCAACTGTTATTCTATTGGCAGATACTAAGATCACTAATAACGCTGTGAAAACAGAATGCAATGACACTTACCATTTTGTAGTTCGAGATAGACTGCCAGTAGTATTGCCTCTGGTGGGATTTCCTTGGGATGGATCATAGATGCAGCCTTGGAAATAGAAAACAAGTTTATGAGGAGGAAAGAAAAGCAATCTGGTAATGAATTATTAGAAAGTCTGTAGGTTCTCCCTAGGTAGGTCTCTGAAATGTACAAGTAAAAGCATATTCCTAGTAAAGGCTTGTCAGGAGATTTAATACTGCTCTTAGAACATCTCCCTCTGGGCTGAACACCATCAGATATACTCCGCGTTACTCTTACACAGAACAGTTAAGTAGTCCACAGGAGGAGCAGTATCTAATAATGTACTTTTATCAAACAAACCAGCAAGAGATGGAAAAAGATAGGATAAAACGAAGAGGTTCTCTTACTTGGTGAAGGCATTTTCTCGCCTTATCGTATTCACTACGTAGGCAATAAGCACTCCCAAGATTGAAGAGCATCATAGTCCTTGCTGATGTGACTGAAGTAGGGTAGCACTGGGGCAGCTGCTTGCCTGCTGAAACAACAATATTCTTATGTAATGGACAGCAAGTGGTAAACGCACTCAAATACATGGGACAGGTAATATAAATGTCTTGTGGGGAAACACAAACCTGTCTGGATGTTCAGCAACCACAGAGAAAAGCTTGCACTGTTAACATACACGTTCTTACTTGTAATTCTTCCTGTATAATGTACTGAGCAACTAGTAGGAACATTTTGACTAGAAGACGATTGTTCATGAATGGAAATTTGGCCACATTGGGATAAGGCTCATCTTGTCCTCAATGTATATACATAGTTCTCAGCATTCACATACGACTAGTTAGCTCTCCCTCCAGTTTAGTATATAGTGTTATAACGTTTCTTTTCATGGAAGGCCATAAAGCAAAAGAAACACAACCCTTACAACTTAAGTATCTATGGCCTGACCAAGGTGGTTGCAAAAATACAAACTAGCACTGGAGCAAACACTTTGGTAACTGCTGAGTGAAGAGATTTCTTATCATATACAAGGTCACGGTGCTCAATAAACTATATGACCTAAGGAAGACATTCCAGCATTGACACGCATTATCTTATACCACTACCACAACTTTACCAAAAACTCAGCATCTTACACACAGTCTGCAGAGGCACAGAGGTGACCATCAAAACTAATCTGGATGCATCAAAACATTTCATTGTCTTCCAAAACAAAACAAAAGCATAATCATTTACTAAGAAGGTCTTCATCCCCCAAAGAAAGCTTACCAGATTCCATAGGTTCATTTTCCCCTTTATCAGCCCCTTCAAAACAAAACCAAAAACATAAAGTTACATATTATATTTCAGAAGAAATAACAGCGCCATCACAAGCATCTGATATAGGCCAGCATCGCACAGTAGTGTTATCCGCATAGAGAAGTAGTTGAAGGTTACGCAACCAATGAATGAGTCACAGCATTTAGAATCATGGACTGCTAATAAATTATGAAGTGGTCGGACTGAAAATAGCGCTTGCATATGAGTCTGTGTGCATTACCACCACTTCCATCAGAGCATCAGATAAAAGCATGACTTTCGTCAATTGTGGTTTCATTAACCTTGCTCCTGTTCATTTGACGAAACCCCGAGGGACACATCTGTGACATTCTCTGGGTTCAAATGAGTAATGGCATCAGAGATTCTGTCCAGAGAAATGAGAGCTTCAGCAGCATACAAATGACCCAAGAACCTGTGACAAAAAGTAACAAAAAAAGTCTCAAAACACGGCATTTAAATTCCCACAGGGCAGATATGTATTTAGGTATCCAAAATTCAACAAACATGCAGACCTATAACAGTCAGTGTCAAGGGGTCAGATAGTTTAACATTTTTTGCTAAATTTTTTACATTCCTCAAATGACTATCATCACTATAGAGGGACAGCGAATCTCACAGAATAAAGACCAGTGTCTATGCATCTAACAAAAGCAATACATACAGAATATAGTTATATGGGATGGAAATATAGTGTCAGTAGCCTGCAATATACCTGTCCACCATCCCTTCAGGTCATGGATAAGTTATGTTCTGAACAAAACACACATCCCATATCTTCTAGTTAGTGCTCAGTTTTAGTTCATCCTTCTGTATTAAAAGTTATCTTGTGGATAAATTAATTTTCAGTCAAAAATAGACAATGACCACTGGACATTTCTATTTAATGGTTAATGCTGAACTATGCAATACCTCTGTGACAGACATTTGCTTTCCAGTCAATAAATATTCTAATACTTTTAAAATAATTGAAATAATACACCATATGAAACATAAATAATATAGCTTTTTGGACTCCTAATGTCATATTGTATTCTTTAGTTTGGCTAGGTGACATCAATGCCATAAAAATTCTATGTATTCCACATGTCTAGCACTGCTATTTTGTAGCTTGAACACCCAATATGACAAATAATGTGCCACTAATTACATGAACAGTTCGTGGACTCTACTTTTATACCAGTAGGAAGGAAGCAGCCTGGATCAGTATCCTAAAGATTTTCCTTTTGCATTCAACTAAGCTCCACATACATGTTCTTATGTCCCATCATCCTTCCCCCATCTAAATGGGTTACTAGCCACATTTCTTCAGCTGACACTTGCCAAGTAGTGGAGACTAAAAGTCAAACTAGATTTAATTTTCCAATAATTTTATTTATAATTAATATTAATGGACCAGATGAGAAATGATTGTGCTACCTGCATTCACCCATCATACTTTTACCATACATACTGAAAATGAAATCTTTTTTCACAATACTGTTAAGCAGGTTCCAATGGATAGTTCTGTGATAACAGATGCTTTAATTGGGTCACTTCAGTGAAACTACTGCTATATGGTGCAGATAGGAATACCTACAGTCGTCACTATACTATGTACGCTGAAAATCCTGTGTTATTTTACATATTGTACTCAAATCCTTAACACACACATATATAGTTTTATAGCAATATTTATAACTATAAAAATAGAAAGTTGTAAAACACCATCTCTGTACTCCTGGCACAATGTGTACCCCTTGAAGACACACACGCACACACACACACACACACACACACACACACACACACACACACACACACACAGTAGACTTCAGGTGATCAAATAACTTACTTTAAAGATCCAGACAACCGTGGCTGTTGAAGAAGTTTTTCTGCATGGTTTAATGCCATGAGGTTATCACCCAGAGCTAGAGCAACATAGGCACTGCAAGCGAGGACTGAACACCTATGGAATGAGATAACGCATTAAAACCAGCATAATATCCAAAAGGCAAAAAACATCTTAAATAATAACAAAGCTAAATATCATGCATAATATTTAAGACTGATTCCTTATATGCTTCATTACTAAACAAAAACAACCAAAACACTAAACAAAAATAAACATGTACATGGGATAGATATAGATATAGATAGATATAGATAGATATAGATAGATATAGATAGATATAGATAGATATAGATAGATATAGATAGATATAGATGCTTTAAACAAACATTACAATGCAATAAAGGCCCTCTAAACTAATAGCTTCAAAAATGTGTATTTTGAATGACAGCGTGAGTGTACACACTCAAACAAACACACAAATGGTGTTTGCCAACTCAAATGTTAATCTTATACACATTAATGTGCCTGCACTACCACAGCATATTGCACACCCATACATCGAGCTAGCTAGAGCTTTGCTCCCACAATACTTTGCTGTGATGGAAGTTGGCACCTCATAAATAAATTGTTTTGTAAGCATGCTTGCTTAGAAACATGTGAGAAGCAAATGTCTTGTGCAGAGCCCAAGGTGATAAGACCTGAGATTTACCACGTCCTCTTCCTGGATCACACAGAAACATTCCTACGAGGAAATCTAAGCCACACATTCACTCCTTCAAACAATCACACAACAGGATATGGGCATGTTAAATTAAGCCAGTGATTTCTGCACTGGACTTACCCAACAGGCAGTCCTTCATTTATTGGACATGGGACTAATTGGAGGACTGTGATTAATTGAACACGACAAACAAAACTTCATTTTAACTATATTCCCTGTGTGAATAAGTAATGTCACCAAATGAATGCTAAATAACAGCTATTTAACAGGAAATGTGCATATGTTTATGTGCACACAAAAATAAAAGCATCGTCTTTAAAATAATCAGAGAAAAAACATTTGCTTTTTCCATGAAAGATTTGCAAAATCCCAAAAATTACCTAATGATAGATTCATGGAAATACTTTTTTTTATTTACTGATAAAACACCCTAAACGAAATCAATAAATAGAAGTCTTTCCAAGCAAGTCTATGATGAGACCATTACAAAAGGTAATAAGGGTCCACTGTATAAAATGGCATTAAGCATGAAATTACAAGCAAGCTGCAATGATGAGGCCAGAGCCCAGTATCTGCATGGAAATACAATCAGTGGGTCCTCTATTCTTGTCCAAGCCCAGGCTGCTTCCTATTGCGTTCTTGTTGACCCCACCTTCTGCCCCTACCCTTCCTTACCTCCTCCTTGGTTATTCCTTACCCTACTTCTCTTTCCTCCTTACCCTTTGTATTGATTTGTTATTTTTCAGCTTTTTACTTTCATTGTTGGTACTTTGTGTTCCATGCTGTTAGCCATATGTGCTGTTTGTACACCTTTGTAATGTTAATAAACACATTTACAATAATTCATATGTATAAATCCTATTCACCAGCGCTTAGTGCTGCCACCACAAAGTAATTTGGGGTAATTACCTTATACCCCCAAATCTAAATAACAAACAAAAAAATATAAATTACATTTACAATAATAAAGGTCTCAAAAGATTTCTTTAGGAGACAGTTCAAAAAGTAATCAAAGGATAACAGAGTTCCTCTATATAAATGGTATATAATTAAGTTCTTAGATATTTGAAATAGCAATGTGATAACTACAAAGAAGAGGAAAGACTGTATGATATATAGGCACAAAACCTCAATTACCTGTATATTACAGAAGAGAACGGCAAAAGATATTAGGCGTTTAAATCCCTGTATATGTGAAATTGTTTCAGTAAGTGTGATAAGCCTCTCACACGTGGTAAGAACCCACTTGCATCATGAGCATGTGCGGAGCACAAAATTTGCCTTATTCTGTTTTAATAATAGAAGACACCCATGGGAGTCTACAGCTGGACCTGTTCCATCATACTATAATGCTGCTACAGAAACTGGGAGAATTATATATCAGGACAATACACCAGTGTAGCATCCTCTATGACTTATATCATAATATAAGTCATATATATCATAATATATAGAATAATGCATAAATTCCAAATGCAGAATTTGTGTGGTCAATCCACTGGCAGTTGATGTCATTTCTTGTTGTTATTAGTAACTCTACGTTATACTTACAAGTTCCATTTAAAGAACTAAGGGTTGTACTCAGTGCCATCCAGTAAACACTGAGGAGAATTGTGATAACAGAACATGATTCCTGTAGGTGGGCTAAGCAATCTTCTGGTAACTGTCTGGTCCATTTCTTCCTAACATTACAGTATGTCATATTTCATGGCAAAGCATGGGGTTTCATTATTCTCTCCAATCCCAGGAGGCACACACTGTAATTATGCTCCAAATGGGTTGTGAAGCCTTTTCGTGCAATCACTGCAGTGTCCTTTTACAAGTGTCACATCCAATATGAGCACAGATACATTTATAGCAATGAAGCGAGTTCATTCCAGTTCTGCAAGACGCTGTATGAGGATAATAGACTGTTGCATGCAATACATAAGTAAACCAGCATGCCAATACTAATAACCCTCTAATGCACATTTCCCACCACCATGGCCTTAACACAACAGTGACATCAAGCCTTATGTTTTCCCCTATAGAATAGTTAATGTAATAGATACAAAGTTAGTGTTTATCTATTACTTAATTAGCAATTTACTGGACTCCGAGGTGTTCTACTGTACATTAAAAAGTTTACCCATAAACTGGCTATGTCCAGATATTTTCTGCTTATCCAATGAATAAACAAATATATACGGTAGTAAGAAAAAATAAAAACATAAAGCAAAAAAGTGTTTTGAATAAGCCTTGCTCTCCTAGGACCACACAGGACTATACACAACAATGATGAAGGGAGCAGAGCCACGTGTCCGAGAGAGATTGCCAGTAATTCTAAGTAACAGCATTTCCAAAATGAAATGTCACATCAGTTAAGTGTTTTCCCAACCATGATGGACAGATTTGTGGAGCAGAAGAAGAAATTGCTTAATCCTAAACCATGCACCTTCAAAACTTCCCAGGACTTTCATTAACCCATTAAAATTCCAACCAGACTGCATCTGACAATTGACAAGTGACTTGGAATTTTACATTGTATCCTAGTCATTTTGCAAGGGAAACATGGTTCTCAATTACTTAGCAATAGCTAGTCTATAGCAAGCCTAAAACATATTTTTTTTAAAAAAAATTTGTTTAGGTCATTCTTCCAAGTAAAGCAAACATTATTTTACCCCATAACAATGAACCACAACACTAATTTGAAATCAAAATAGTAATTCTTGGCATATATATATATATATATATATATATATATATATATATATATATA
>JABWIB010001606.1:35510-73118 GCA_016617825.1 Platyplectrum ornatum | reverse complement strand
TAATCCAAATGAACAAAGTGATATTATAAATAGAAGCAAATTACATTATATATGCTCAAGTCTTATTTATACCTTCCAATAGCTGTTGCTGTTGTTTCTTATATATCCATTGACTCCAGCTTGCCAAAATCCTCAATCTTCTTTTCCACTATCTCACGTATCAATACTAGAAGAATATAAAAACGAACATTTGAATGCATTGTGATTCCATGAACAGCTCTTACTTCCCACAAGTACTCCCTTAAGCTTGAGACCCCATGGTAGCTTTATCTAGTTTCGTATCACGTGTTACGTAATGCNCTACTACAGGTAATCCCAGTTCACATGAAATAAACAGTTACGAAGGCTTCACAAGAACACAACTTACTGTCAAGCATTGTTCTTCCCAAGTTATTATTTTCTAATGTTTTCTCCACCTCGTCCATCAGCAGTGGCATGAAATCTGTCTCTACGTCTGTTTAAAACACAAATATTATAATAATCACAGAGGTCTGTGTAAAACAACAAAAACCTGAATCTAAATACTTAACATGACTGCAAGTCCAGTATACAGCCACATGATTAACAAATAAGCCCAACTATTTCGCAATCCCTGACCCCTTTCAACTCACTTCCAATTCAGAATCTATGTATACTACTGTTGTGTGTGTTTGTGTGNGGGGTGTACAGACAGACACATGTAATATGTGTGAGTCTGTGGGTATTTCTGTAAAGTATCTGTTGGCTGTTAGTAGGAAAAAGGTCTGTGCCAGAAGTGGGGTGTAGTGTGTGAAGGTAGCTGTCTGTAGGACGGCAACTAGAAGTACAACACTTTCTGATGCAAAAAATATATAGGAAAGAGCACACCATTCCATAGTATGAAAATGCCATGTAGTGAATTTAAGGAACTATTGTGTAGCATAATATTGTATATAATATATACATTTATATTTTCTAGAACTCTTTGTGTTTGCTCCTTTTGGGCATTTATTTCAACATTTTTTCTGTCCCAAATCAATCTGTTTCCTGAAGATAATCAGTATTAGCTATTTAACAAGCAATTTCAAAGTCAGGAAAAATGAATAATTTTCACAAACTGCAAATTAAAAACGCCTCAGTAGAAACATTACATTTAATAGATATCTGGGGTGAGACTCGAATAATTATGCAGGCTATCAGGAAAAATGTTAAAGTAACACTGCAAGATGTCGAAGATATACAGAACAAAAGAATATATGCTGTTCTATTTCAGTTAACAAGATGTAGGCTGCAGGTGACTTTGTTAGCTTATGATAGGGCTGAAAGGCAAACAGCAGACACAGTTCCAAACGCTACAAATAATCCATCAAGATATGTGAAAATAAATGAGAANTGAGCTGCAGTGCTGACGTGGAAGAGGTCATCTTTGTTTTACAGAACATTACTTGTCCTCCAACATTCAAGGTGACCATTGTCTGCAGAGAGCAGACATATTAATTTACATATAGTTACATAGAAATGCATCTTGCTATACTGTTTTTACTGCTGAATTTTTATTTTATCCAGCAAATATATTAGCAATATTATATAGCAGAAAAGTGCACCAAATATTGTTTGTCTAAGAGAGGGCTGCAAACACTATCTCACCAGACTATGGCATTAGAATAGGACTTCTACAGACCAGGGCCTAAATTTATTAAGCGTGGAGATTGTAGTCAGATTCGAGCTTATATTCTTCAGTGTGCTTAGTAAATTTAAGCCCAGATGCAGAACTCTCATTATATTAATCAAGACAATCAATAGGAATATTGAATCTAAAAAGGTGCGCTTGGTAGAGTGGACAATAGTGCAGCCTATTAAACAATAGTGTAAAACAGGAATTCAGTAATAATACCTCTTTCTACAGGGTCATAGAAATATCCATTGTCCCTTAAGCTGCTGAACACAGAGGGGATAAGGTCAGCCAGGTATTGCTGTGCAAACGCTCTTGCTGCCACTTTTTCTGCCGTCTCCTTTTCTTTGAGGAGCATTTCACGTTGCTGCAGTTTGCGACGTTCCTACAAAAAAAAGAAACATTTGTATCTTGAGCTTTTGTTGTAATTTGTCATCATACCAATGGTCACTCCAAAGTTCTGACCTTTTCTTCTCTGTGCCGTCTCTCCTGCTCTTCAAGCCGCTGGGCTTCAGCTAGCTCTGCATTGCGCAGCTCCTCAAAGGCTCGTTGTTGTGCTCTTAGGCTGGCCAGCTCCTCTTCTTCCTTTACTTCCAGCAGAGCTTGCTCAATTGTCTTTCCAACCAGTACTTCTAGAATTGGTCTTACTTCCAAGTCAAAGTCAAAGAGCTAATAAAAACCCCCAAGAAATATAATTATTTACAAACTGATTACTGATTACTGATTGATACAAGATAGTCTAACTTCTGCTTTACACTTATAAGGCTTATCATAAAAAGAATAATGGCTGTTGAAGGACATAACGATGTTATGTAATTGTATTAGTATAGGACGATGTGACTGAGNAAGCACAGTGGCAGAGTGTGGGATAGACCTGGGGAAGCTGTTCTCCTCACATCATTCCAAGAGATGACCTGTGCCATAAGCTTACTGGTCAGTTCTAACTTAAAATTGGTTGGATCATAAGTCTGGATAGGTAGGGCGCTGTGCTCCACCACAAGATAAAAGTCAGTAAGTAAATCTGAACACAAATCTGGATACTGATTTCTGAAGAAGTCTGGATCACTAACTCAGAAAGTATTAAAAAAAAAAAAAAAAGCCATTTGTCATTATAAATAATTACTTCTCCCTCCAGGATTTGAGTTGCCACATCAACCCCAGTCTTGGCTGGGATGAAAAGAGGTGTGGGTGGTCTGTCCAGGAAGGCGTCTGTCTGGCACTCCATGTCCTTCTCTTCAACACGATCACTAAGTTCCTCAAGGTAAAGCTCTAGAAAAGTATGCAACAAGTCATTCACAATTTGCAGCAAACAGAATGTCAAAACCTATGCATAGTGTGATCATTTATATCATGATTGTTAACAGCTACACACAGATTGAAAGAAGAAAGAACAGAGATATATTTGCTTGGATGCACTTTACGCTCAATTACAATAATACAAATAGATACTTCTTCTCATTTTATCCAATTTATTGATGAAAAGTATCTATTTGCATTTGTAATAAGTTATCATACAACATCATAAGCTCTTCTTCTTCTCACCTGTCTGCACTTGGATGTGTTTTCTACCTTCTATGGGTTCAGGTGACCTGGGTCTCAAAAGTTCCTTGGCACGTTTCTTTGCCAGGGCTCTCCTGCGAGCCTCCTGATTCCTCTGAATTTCCACTGGATCTGGTTGTGCTGACTAAAGAAAAAAAAAAAACAACAGTAATACTTTACAGGGCATAATCAAATATCAAAAACATTGCTAAACATCTAAACAGTTAAAAAACTTTATAATAAATATGTGCATCCATATAAAGACCAATAGATTCAGATTGTTATACTACAATAGCCACAGAAACTTAGCTAATCAATACAAAAGACCAGCACCCAACTCTACATATAAAAACTACCTGTTCTCCTTACCAGAGGCAACATGTGTTGAGCATATGTATTTCCTCGCACCACTCTTGGATCATACATAATATTTCCATAATGATATGTCTCTTCATTCCTAAAAAATACACAGTACAAATATATATTTTATTAAACACATAAGTATATAAGAATCTAACGAATCACCACAATTAGTGCATTTAATGTACAAAAGAACAAAGTTTCAGGTCACAGTACTTTTATCTGTAGTATTATATCATCCTCCTATTAACCATACATTATTATGTATTGTGTCAGTTCCCAATAATCAATGTCATATGTTTTTTAATAACATATACATCTAAATTTCACATTAGATGTATACCTGAGAAAAAGGAGTGACCCAGTAATTTATACTTAGAATTCAAAATTGTTTACAGATACAGGTACATAAGTTTACATAAGAAAGTCCATGGATACAGGGATAGTTTTCACTGGTTGATGATGGGCTATCTTGCAATACCTGAAGAAGCAGATATTGGCAGGGTGTTATTATTATGACATAATAATAATAATAATAGATATATTCTATTTCGGTTTTCCCTACTAGAACAGCCTTCCTGTGAGTACCAGGTGAAATAACTGGAAGATCACAGTGGACAAAGCAATGACTTATTTTGCAGCTGATCCCTCAATACTCATACAAGATTTCAACCTTTCACAACTTCTCCAGACGGGACCCTGACTACTGTCCCACCCCACTGTGGGTTGCTATATGCTATATGATATTTTGCTACACTAAACACAAAAACATTTCAAGGTCAACTATTAATACAATAAAGAGTTCATGAAAATGATCCTAAATGTTAATACAAGGTTTTTTACTTTCCTACATGTAGACTATTCCCTACACATCTGTTATCTGCATAATATGTATAAAACTTGGTCAATATTAAACATATATGTAAAGCTGATAATGAAATATTAGTGTCCCTGAACGGCTCATTTACAGATACACATTAATGTTAACAAATAAGAAACTCAGAAATATGTCTGATTGCTGACACAGCTTTTAAAGCTCCCCAGTGCTGTGTATGTTAGACAGCATTCCAATGTTCAAAATTTAACAGGAAGGGATCAGGTATAGGCAAGGTAAATGACATTAATAGTTAACCACTGATGTAACATGCATTTCAAAGTGTCACGTCTCCACCTCAGGTTGCATTTTCATTTTTTTTCTTTCCATCTCTTGTTTTGTTTGTTAGTTCTTTTACTTACTGTAACTGTTTATTTACTGTTTATTTTATGATACAGTGCCCTGTAGTTGAATAATGGCTTCATAGATTCTACCGAAGCATATAACTATGATATAAATGAAGACTTGACCAACATGGAATGATGATGATGATACTTACATTGCATATATGGTGTCTATTATTGTTGGACCACCACTCAGAAACCCTACACTTGCTTATGTTAGGCTCTAACATATCTCCTCCATCCACAATTTCCATGTATGCATATATGTAATACTCACATAAGTGGGTCCACACCTCTGTATTTCCTGCGGTTCTGGACAACCCTTGGGTGGCTGGAGAAAGTGTAGGTTCCACTTTGCAATCCTTTCTGGTTGGGTAATACAGACGTCATGGCTAGTAGCTCAGTCAGGATAAGCAAGGAAACTCTGCTATAAAGAAGACATGGTACCACATGTATTAGAACCAGGTAGACTTTTATATGTAATAAATCTATGATATTGAATTATTGTTAGTTTATTCACAGTTCCTTACACTGTACAAATCTATAATGTTATAAACTATATATGTTATGTGACTTTAATGTACTCATAACCTAAAAGAAGTGTACAACAATTCCTCTTTATTTTACCAATCCACCTGATTTATACATTCACTGTTTTCATTCACTCAGTGGGAACATAAGGACTTGTACTTTTACATATTGCTGGGTCATAATAGTTCTAGAATTATAACAGTCTGTCATTAGAAACATAATATAAAACATAACACATGTGTATGTTATCGTGACAATCACTTTTCACGGACTACACAGCAGTACACCACTGATCACTAAGTTTCCTAAACAACACATAAACAAGCCCAAGTCCAGCGTCTCCCCGATGGCCTCACATACCGGTGTCACGGGCTCCCTAGTCCTCTGTGGAGATGGGTCCCGAGAAGCTGCAGCGATCGGCACAGGTCAGTGGTGTTCCGTAACCAAGGACACAGTCTGCCATAGCAACCGTTCCCGTGTTATCAAGTGTTAGCGTGATGGGTTTTTTTCACATAGCTTTATTTATAAAGAACACACCCGTAAATAAACAGTTTATACCTGGTCTAATTCTCAAAATGATTACAGTTGTTAGTAAACGAATGTCGTTGGAATTGTATTGTATTGTTTGAATTAATTTCTTTTATAATTGTGGATATAGAGCATGTAACCACAGGTATCTGCCTCCTGAGGGTGATCAAGGTCCCTCTCTCACACTGCCACTCTGGTTCATGCCTATGCCCCACTGTCCATATAATGGATACCAGTAATAACCCATATAAAGCACAGATAATTCCCTTGCTTAGTGGGGGTGGGAGAGACATACTTTTTCGAAGGCAGCTGATGTTGACTTTGACTGTACAATAGGTAGAAGGCAAGGTGCTACCCTGCTTTAAAAAATAGATTAGCACCAAAATACAGACAGAGATCAGAAAAAGAAAAAGCCTTGAGTTGAATGCACACCTGCTATTACATAGTGATACACAACTGCTGCTTTCTTTCCAAACAATCATTAAAAACATAAACCAAAACATAACATTCATTTTCCACAATCAAAACCCCTACAGTTTGTGTAGCGAAATAATAAGAAAGTTTCCACAATTCACAGTTTAAACAATACATACCGGTATATTCTATCCCCATTACAGCAAATGTTTACTTCCACCAAAGTTCTAAACATGAATGCGCAAAAGAGATGGACATTATGAATACCTCAAACAGCATGGCATCCCATGTGTAAGTAAAAAAAAGAAAAAATATATAAGAAATCATTTGTGAAATTGAAAGTATATAGCAATCTTAATATGATATTATGTATTAATATGATATTAGTACCACTTTGTGGGAAAGGACTAAAAACCAGGGTTGCTAAAGTGCACTTCTTGAGGTAAAGGGTGCCTGCCTACTATGTAACCACTTAAATGTACCATTAAAAAGACATTTACAGCCAATAAGCTGCTGAGTAAAAATGTCCACTTCCTTGTCAGAAGAGATGGGATCGATTGAATGAAATGGGCTGAATTTACCCGTTCCTGCAATCTAGTTAATTATCAGCAGTGGTCCCATGTATTGCTGTGTATTCACTTGCCTGATACGCACAGCCAGTGCTAGGTCTCTTAGGTTAGGCCTAGCTTTCTACGCCCCCCAACCATCCAAACCCTATACTGCTGGTTCACATTGGAGAGTGTTCCCGCCTTCCCAGGCTGGCTAATTATTTACATGCCGGAGTTATAATAAAACCTGACATATAAATGGTGGGGGTACTTTGCCACTCCACCTGCCCTGTTGATGCGTGCTGTTGTGACTCAAGACATAGTGTCTATCCAGCAGGGGGCTCTCTCCCTGACTGGCAATATTGACTTATATCCTCTAGCCCAGTGATTCCCAAACTGTGTGCCTAGGCTACCTACAGACCCTCCAACATGACCCATTCCACCAGGTACAAAATACTCTGTTCTGGAACTTCCAGCAATCAGTTACTATGGTAACCACCATTGTTACATTACTCAGACATCAGTTAGTTCGTTATAACCAGGTGAGTGACAGCTGAAAGCCCAGGAGCGGAGTATTATGTACCTGGTGGAATGGGTCATGATGGAGGGTCTGTACCTAGGGTGCCATGACACTCTCATTGGGGTACCATGGAATGTATTTTCCAACAGGGTGGCACATTGCTACTTAGAAGTGCAATTTTACTTCTTGCATAAGAGCTGCAGAAGATTTGATATCAATCTGAAGTATTTCTGTCTTTACCTAAATTGTTATTACACTATTTTGACTCAAAAACGTAAAAAATTGGTAATTATTTTGTCTTAGGGGTGCCTTGAAAAATGATGGAGATCCTAAGGGTGCCTTAAGTGACAATGTTTGAGAACTATTGCTCTAGCCTCTTTGCTGTGTTTCATTTTGCTTGTCAGTTCAGCTCCTGATCTTGTCTGATCATTGCTCATACTATGCTTTCAGTGTTCTTTCTCCATTGCTCGTGCCCTCCTTACCAGCCTTGATACACACTCTGTTTACCTGTTTATAGTACCAATCCTTGTTGATGCTAGGGACCTGGCGTTGAGTCTTTACCACAGGTCCTGGATCAGTGCTCAGTCCATCAGTCTAGTGAATTGCTTTAGCCTGTATTCCTAGCTTTTCAAAACTGCCTCCACTTTTAGTGAACCATTTAAAATTGATATTTTACAGTTTCTGTTTGAACATGGCTATTTACAGTGATGCAATCTTCTCTAAGGAAACCCACACCCACATGGAAAATAATATAATAGCCTGGGGACTGTGTTTAATTTTACAGTGATGATCCTATCCAGCAGATCTGCCTTGAGTTTTGCAAACAGGACCAGAAAGTTTTTGTTTATATCAACCCCCAAGTATTTGATTTTGTTTGTTTGCCATCTAAGCGGTCGCAGTATTTGTGATCAATCAAACCAAATCTGTTGCTATGTGGCTAGACCCACAGGCCAAACCCACTTGGCATACATTTTTTTTCAAATTACATGGGCTGATACCACAATAAATAAATATCTTGGCTTTAAGTGTCCCGAAAAAACACCATACTTTGTATGCAGCCAATCTACATTTCCCTAGACTGATGGAAAACTCTTCCGTTATCATTCACGGACAGGGCAAACCTTTATAAAGAGGACATTCAGATGCAACTCTACAAAACTTTGTGCATCAACTTATATTTTATATATCTGAAAGTACTAAAACTGCCATATTTTTAGCAAATGCATTTTATCATTGCTGAATAGTTTAAATATCAAAAACATTTATATATCTAAAATTACAAAAATGTTAATAAAAATTCATGTTTTGCGTCTGCACTTGTTTCCATTGAGGACCGTTGCACTGTTATTCTGTTGTTTGTTTACAGCTATTGTTGTACTGCATTGTTCTGGCTTCGCCCAGTCTTCCTCTGAAACTAATAAACAAATTTATGCAAAAAATTAATGTTTTGCTCAACAACTGTGCATTTCAGGACTAGTGCTGGAAATTTCCTCTGACACGTTGCATAGAAAGTGGAAGTCTGGTTCAGGCCCTTATGTAATAACATTTTTACAAAAATATTCTCACTATTATGCATTATACACTATTATTCAATTATCTTCTAATTATTAAATGTAGCTTATCATTTAGTTTTCTACTGTAGCTTATCAGAAACCCTGCAATATAAAGTCACTCCACTTTCATAAATGTAATAAAGTATATTGCTCACAGGATGGCAGTATAAGTGCAAAATGTGTTTAGTGCTTTTACTATAGTCACTAACAATGTGGGCTGTAACCATTTGCAGTTCCAAATTTCTTTACTTTGGTAATTGGTTAAGGATAACTTAGGGCTTGTTTTATATGTGAACATTGCATACGGCCTAGAGTATCAAGATACTGAAGTGTCAATAAAGGTTTAAACAGACAGAATGCTGTCTTGTCATGTCACTTACCTTGTTGTGTTCAGCTGCATATTGTTTTAGTATTATGTATTTTACACAAAAGCTTACATTAAAATGGATGGGTGTATCAGGGCAATTCCTGGTTGAATATGGAGTATAAGCTTTATATCAGTGAGAATAAACAAAATGCTTTGCTGGGCAAGATAAGCCAATTACAGAAGCATTGTCTGTCCTGATGAATACCTGCTGTCGTTCTGAAAGGGGAATCATGATTAAGGGCTTGTCCAAGAACTTACTGTGCGATTTTAATATGCTGAAAAGGATTACTTCTCAACATTCAGGATCCATTTTATTGGTTATCAATGCATAACCATGTGTTTTTGCTATAGATACTTATGCAGTCCGCTGGCATACATGAGTCTAGATCTGGTCTAATGATAATATTTGGTGTATGGTATACACCAACACACCATGTTTATAGCTGTCACTTTTTGTCATAAATGCGTGTTTACATCTTCCTGCAGATGGAACATTCTGTCTATGTTGAGGAAGCCTTAATTTATCAGTCTGATATGTTATATAATCTCATCTAAACCACTACAAATCATAAACAGAAATCTATGACATAACCCCAACATTACCTATTATGTATGACTATATTATGCACTATACACATACAGGATAAAGAGACAAATGACATATGTACCAATGATTTTCAAACTGCTAAACCACTATTAATACCTATATAATAAATGTAATATACTTTGCTCTTGATGCACAAAGCAGTTTATCACAAATAAGACTTTACACACCATTCTGCACAATTAATACTTAAATAACTTATTGACTAATGACAACTGACCCTATACAAATCAATAACCTCCATAGCAATATTGCATAATAAGTAAATACAGTAATTTCTATTACAGCAATATGGAGGAATGAACATTAATGGAAAATACACAGAAATATGGGGTAAAAAATAATAAAACCATCACTATGAATATGAATAGTGAGTTTGCACTCACCATCGATGGGAGCCCATGTGCCCCAAGTACACTCACCATCCCATCGAGTGAGTGCAAACTCCTCGAATCTTTATACTAAGATACCGATGTACTGCACCATAAGTCTCCTTCTCTCCATAGGAGCACTCCCGAGGTTACCATTGTTCTGCTGTCTATACATTGGGGATCTGGTGGGAATCTCCTCACCGAGGCATTCAAGAGTGGAGCAGAGTGATTACCTTTGATTTGGTCTATCCCAGGGTTTCCTACTCTCCTGACATTTCTGTGAGACCCACGACTTGGACTGAAGCAGTGATATTAATGTAAATCATTGCCTCAGACACATTCAATACAACGAATGGACGGTGCTTCATGATGTCATGGGGTGAACTTCAGGTGTGATTTGCATAAATGAAAAAGGCTTACGGGCAGCGGGGATACAGAGCACTGTGGTAGCTGCCACTATGCTCTTCCCAGGTATTTCAGCACTGTTTAACTCTATTGCTATTGATGCAGAGTGAGAAAGAGCTGAATTATGGGGACAGAGCATAGTGGCATTTGCCATTAAGCGCTATTCTCTCCCTTTGATATAGCTTTTTTTTTTACCTTTGGTATTGACAGGTTTTTTACTAGTACATATAAAAAAAGACTTACTCCATAATATAGCTCTCCTGCCCAGTGTCGAGCCCCATTTTTGAGGGGGGATGGGTGCCTGTCCTTGGGGAGAGAAGGACACAAGAGTGCCTCAGAAAGGGACACAGAGCAGTGTGGCCCCTGGAGAAGTTGGAGGACCTAATCCAGGGGTGCTTGGAGGCAGTTCCAGAGGTGGATTGGAAGGGCCCAAGAATGCAAACAACCAGCTGGCAGAGACAGAGGAGATGAGGAGCTCAGAAAGTTCAGCAGGTATGGCGAAAGACCCCAAACCAATGGAGGCCTCACCCATGGAAGCAGTGGAAGTCCACTGGAGTTTAAACCAGACTACCACACCAGCCCTGCTCAAGTTCTGCCAAGTAAAGGGATACAACCGACAGTGACACAAAGGCAGCAGGAGAGGAGGATGATTCAGTGGTGCGGAGCCTAGTGAGCCAGAGGTCAGAGGATGGATGGAGGAACCGAACCTGCTCTTTTGGATGAGTATCATTATAGACCAGAGAGAGTTGCTGGCTGGAGTATGTACGTAGAAAGAGTCGTATCTGGGACATAGGACCCAGGGAGTGGCAATCCACCAAGTTGAGGCTGCAGCATACAGAGGCTGATGCAAGAGCTATGGCCTACCTTGACACACTGGAGCAACACCAATGCCTTGTTATCCCAACACTTGATTAGGAAGGCCATGAGGCCAAGTGTGCACGTATCACAATTGGATAAGGAACACACACACCAGATCCTCAGGCATCCATCATGAACGAAAAAGATGAAGCCAAAAGGGTGTTGGACGTATTATTTACCTGGGCCGCCAGGGAACCAGTGCTTGAAATTAATGTTGCTACTTTTCTTTTTTTTTTTTTTTTTTTTTTTAAACTCTGCACAGAGAACGAGCTGTAGTGAGAGCAGCTTTTATGGGTAAGGAGAATGAGCAGCTTGTAGCCATTCACTGGGCTCAGTTAAAAATGACCGTAATGATTTACGAACACATTCCTCCATTACCTGCTTCAAAGCTGGTACATGCAGGACATAGTGTAAACCAGTGGTTCTCAAACCTATCCTCAGGGGCCGCAAACAGGGCATGTTTTCCAGGTGTCCTTGCAGGAGCACAGGTGTGTTCATTACTGTCTGACATATGTGACTAGGTCCACAGGTGGTTCTCCTTATATCACTTGTGATTGTGAGGAGACCTGGAAAACATGCGCTGTTTGCGGTCCCTGAGGATAGGTTTAAGAACCACTGGTGTAAGCTGTACATCAGTTAGCAGGGCTAATCCCGTCAGAATGCATACATGCAAATGAGAAAATACAGGTACGGAGAGACACTGATGCAGGCTTTGCTCCCGCATCCATAGTATTCAGAGTCTATTTGTGCATGTGGATGCCCTGCCTTGAATCATGGTCCGTTGTCTCACACAGTCTGCCAGATGCAGCAATAGATCTATGCTGCAGATTCAGCACTTAATCTGGAGCAGGGACCATGTGTGGGACACGTACCGGAGGATCCAGGGACGCGGCACACGCCGTCCCCACTGTCGGCCGCGGCGGATTCAATGGGAATCGCCACGGGCCAATGGGGGGACGACGCGTCATGCTGGGACATCACTGCNGGCCGTCCGCCAGCAGTGGCGGACTTAGAAGAGAACTGCGTGGCAAGCCAATCGGGGTTTGCCACGCCAGAAGACACCCCCCTCCCGACCTTTCAAAGGAAGATGCCGCGGGAGAGCGGGGAGGAGTTCTACGCGTCAAGAGCAGGAAGCAGACGTGTGGAGAAGACAGAGTGAACCCGGAAGCGCAAGANGACTGGGTGTGNCGAGAGAACTTCGGGTCAAGACTCCCGCGCGCCGAGTGCAAGACTGAAGATGGCGGAGGCAAACGAGCGGCGGGACTCCAGAGCAGAGCGTCGTGGGCAAATCCAGCAGCAGCGACAAGAAGATTGGCAGCGGCTTCCAACCTCAAGGTAGCGGAGGATCAGGAGAAGGCGGAGGGCTGCCCCAGGCCAGGCTGCTGGAGACCTGGGGCTCTGCAAAAGAGCTCCCGAGTCCCTGGGTGTCCGGCACTTGGCGGGATGTATCCCGAAGATTGTGCTCGGCAACTCCCTGGACCAGAAGGGGGATGGCTGGACATTCTACAGGAGCAGGTAAGCGACGGGTGGACGCCTGCTCGGGTGAGTAGGCAGGTGTCTCCCGTCCAACAGTATAGAGCACCACACTAAAAGTCTCCCACTATCCGGCCAACAGTAAGCAGCAAAGTGCTAACGGGGAAGACAGGCTTGTCTTCCCATTTCTTAAAGGCATAGCAGCAACAGGAAGGGTGTGCCAAGGTACAGCAGGAGCATAGCTAGCTCCCCAGGTAAGAGGAGTTCAGCCGGGGTTCGTAGGCCTGGGCTCAGGCCTACCAGAGGAGTGTGATAGTAGCTTCGGATAAGCGGGGTAGCCCCCTAGTTATTTACATACGTTGTGTTCTCGTTGTAGTTCAGGTTGTTAGTTATAGGGATAGATTAGGTTGTGCTTTGTGTCCTCACCTCAACTTGCTTTACAGGGGAAACCGCCAGGCACTGTGAGCAGAATTCAGGTAACTCTCTCTCTCCTACCCCCTTCCTCCCTTTTTGTGGCCCTCACCTCTGGTGAGTAAAGGCAGGGCCCCAATCTGCTGTGGTTGGGCAACCCTGCGCTCCGTACGCCCCAGGTCCGCTGGCCAGAGTAACCGGGAGTTCCTCAATAGGCGACCAGGTCACGCACCTGCCGCTATTGGAACTCCCGAACACCCCTTCTCCCTCTCGTCCTTTCCTGTACCCTCGTTCCTTCCTTTCATCCTGCTTGGGAGCCTTCCCAGGGGTAAGCTGTCTGGAGGGTCCACCCAAGGAGAACGTAAGTAGGACCAGAGGCGCGCACGCAGCGGCGAAACAGGCGAGTGTCTCGGGCTGCTGGCTAGGAGGGGCACGCGGGACGACAGGTGGTAAGAGGCAGGTAAGTGACCTGCGCTCTCGTGGTGTAACACGTCTTTCACAGATGTTTATGCACCCGTGCTTAATATTACCTATAAGGCAGTACATACAAAATCAGACTTGTAACAGTTTACACCAGATTGTTCCCAATCTTTCTTGGTTCAAGTCTGTAGCATAGGCGGTGGGGCAGAGGGCATGATTTATGCTACGAATTGGTGGACGTGACACCATGAAGTCCTGCCCATTCATAGTACCGATTGGTGCTGTAGGCTAGGATTTACATTAAAATTACTACCTCAGCCTGGGTCCTGGGAGAATTGCCCAAAAGTCTAGCGCTGGACAATGCACATTTCAGTGTTAATCACTTACAGGATATATTACCAACATTATTGTATCTTTATATGCACTGCATGTTTTATAAAAAAAAATAGGTAAATCTGAAAGTGCTTTATTGTAGTGAAAATACATCAAACTTTAGTTTGATTTATACATAAAAGTTCACATTACAGTGTAACTTACAAAAGTGAATGAACTAGAAAGTGACAAGTTGTACATTTATAGTTATTTTTTAAAATACATATAAATTCATATACATATCTACAGTATGTCCATCTATTTTAGTTGAAGTCAAATAATAACATGTACACATCTACTCTAAAGATGATAAATACATTCAGCAACTTTAACCCTAACACGAAGATAGAAAAATAGGCTGTTATATGTTCTGATATTATGGTAAAATTTGTTTTATCAATAACCCTTGGAACAAAAGTTATTAATTTATCCATCTGACATTAAAACATAACGAATACAAAAGTTGTCATTTTTACAATATGTGCATTTTTTACACTTCACAATTGATACATTTACTAAACATATGACTCTTTAGCATACTGTATCTGATCATAGATCTCAAAGATGGGCTGACTGCATCGTCGACTTAAACTTTCATGCTTGGCTTTTTGATGACTGGATTCAGACATGGTTCTGGTAAGATCCGATTTTGTTTTTCCATTTTGNAAAATGATTTGCGTTAATCCCGAGACACGCTCTGCATGCACATCCCTACAAACACCTGCTGTATCAGCAGCATAAGCGGTGCCACTTATCTGAGAGCAGTCTGTTGAATGTCCTTGAACTGATTTAGATGTTTGAGTGCAGTCGTTATGCGAGACATGGTCTCTCATGGTTTGAACTGTCATACTTGTGTAAGATGGAATATTTTTATGAATGGCCTCTTCATATGAGGGGGGCTTGCCAGGATTTCTTTGATCTACCATTCTAAACACCTCATCCACAGACAGTTTGGGAGCCGATGGTTTCATTCTTACAACTTGTGGCTGATGGTAAGCCCCATTATGTGGCTCTCCACTCTCGTGACTCTTATTCCTGAAACTCCTGCTAAACGCATTTCGCTGTAATCCCACATGATCTCCATCAGGGCCCCAGCTCTGTGTTTTTGTTACCAGTTTTTTGTGGTTTACATAGCAAAAGGAATTTGAATGTTTTTTTATTTCTCGTCTGGGTTTGGCTGCATCACTTAGGTCACTGCACTTTATAGAGAAGGAATTATGCCTCAGCAAAGCATTTTCCTTGGGACTGAAAGGGGATACCAATGGAGAACTGGTGAATACAGAGCTGTCTGAAAATGAGCTATCAACGGAACAGTTTGAGGATGCATTTACTAAAAATTCATGTCCTATATCTGAAGAGTAGCTGGTATTAATTTTAAGTCCTTTAGGCATATTCTTCTTGTACAACGCTCTGTTACAATATTTCGCAATGGTGTGGACAGGCAATTCCTCATTACCAAATTGTAAACTTTGTTTCCAAATTGTAACATCATCTTGACTTCTGGTTAGCTTCTGTTCTGGCATTGCATTAGCATTCTGAGAGGGAAAAATGTATGGCTCTGAGCACCTTCTGTCCATGCTGTTGACCTCATATTTGAGTTGGCTTATAGGCAGTGACAGAGCAAAATCATCCATTCTGCATTCCTCATCCGCAGTTCTGTTGTGTTTCCACTTCGTGTCTTGGCATCTTTTTAAAGCACTGCTGTGATACTCATGATCTGGATCAGTGCTGTCGTATGCAGAGTCATTCTGATGAAAAGAAAGCTCTGGAACAAAAGAAAATGCCAGTTAGTTTCTCAACAGTAAAACCAACAAAGACACATTTATCATGTTATTGCATATGTTTTTCTCAACATACCTGTAGCATCAATGTTTTCTAGTGAATCATCCTCAGATGTGCTGAGTAATTGGGATACATTGTCACCAAACAATTCAAAGCAGTTATCTATAAAGAACTCCACAAGTGCTGTAACCTGTTAAAAGAGGCCCACATAAATATAAGAATAAAGGCTAGCAAGCATACTGATTAAAAATACATCTTAACTTCCAATGCCATTGTAATCATTGAGCAAAACCATGCCATATTTTACTACTACACACCAAGAACCAGAGTTAGATTTTACACACTACTGACTTACTCACGAGTGGGCAAAACCATGTTGAATTTCAGGGGAGTAAAATGTCATTAGTCACAAACAGTATTAGAGTTGAGAGATGCGTATCTTTGCCCCAAGTCTAGTGTAACAGTAACGCTGGTCAGTATCAGTGTGCAAAATGCAAAAATAGTATTCTCCCTGCATGCAAACACTAACATTCATTTGACTTCCCCTGCAATTCAACCTAGATTACGTTACACTACCATTTATATTTATTGTTACTGTGCAACTAATGTCCCTGTTTAGAGGAATGCATTATTAGCATTAGATCATATTTCAGGGTTTCCAACTTTTAGTGTCTCCCTCCAGGGGGAATCCAAAGAATGCCAGCATGGTGGTTGAGTAGAGGGTGTGATTTAAATAAAAAGACATGCCTGGCCCATTATGGGACTGAGGTAATGAATGGGAGATTTGATGTAAACTGCCGAAATTCTGGAGTCTCCCGGACATCCCTGGAATGTTTACAACACTTTCATATTTCTACTAGATTATTACATGTTTTACCTTTTCATTAAACTCTTTTTGAGTTTCCAGGGGTAGATTCTTGTCAACTTGTGGTATAAGCATGTTTGGGGCAATACAGACAGCTAGGTTTCTGGAATCCATCTTGTTTATTTCAGCCGCCTTGCTTATGTGATGGAGAACACAGATCAAATGGCGTAACACAATAAAGTTTGGTTTTGGCAGTTTGTCTGCAATACTGAAAAAAAGGAAACAGAAAGTGGTTTTTGCAAGTACTAACAGACCTCAAAACTCCCAAACTAAGCACAGAAACAATACTTCCCCCCGAAAGAGGAACTAGCCTTTACATGTAAAGCCCAGAAAACTCCCATTCAGAAATAACCAAGTAACATGTGCTTTTGGCCAAGCAGACACACACATGACTTGGAAACTGAATTGATTTCATTGCGAAAAATTAGATTGCATGTGTTAGTCAGTATCTCTGGGAAGCCTACTTCAAAAACCATACCTGTACTAAACTGGTCAAAAAGAAAAGTGGAGATGTTGCCTATAGCATTCAATCAGATGCCAGCTTCCACTTTTCTATTACTTACTAGAGAATGTCAACTTTAATCTGACTACGGCCAGCATAACTTCCTTTTCCACAGTTGAATAAATATAGGCCTTAAACTAAACATGTAAAGCTTGGAAAAAGAATGGAGAGAGGGAATGTATTAAATTATTTGAAGTAAAATATTACTTCACTGACAGCTGATGATTAGAATAGCCATCCAATTGGAAGTGGTAAAGTTCTACACAAAACAATAATTGAAATGCTTAGGATGAACAAAAGTTTAAGTTATAATATAAATATGTATTAAAAAAAATCAAAAATGGGCAGTCTGGATAGGACAAGATATTTAGAAGAGCAGAGATAAAGTATTCCAGCCACCTATACATGACATCAGAGTTGACAACTTTTGGTTTCTCCTGGAACTCAGCAGCATGGTGGGTTATGCAAATCAAGCTCAAAGTCCTGTCCCTGATTGGTAAAGCTTCAGTTTACTATGATGGACAGGGCTCGACATCATCATGCCCAGCACATTTATCGTAGTGCCCAGACTGAGGCAGTGATTTACATTAAAAATCACTACCTATGCCCAGGTTCCAGAAGATTTGCAGACTCTACCGGGACACCTGGAGAAGTGCCTGAAATCTGAGAGTTGGCAACCTTGTGCTTAATGAACAATTGTGTGACTGGTCAGTTTTCTTCGCAATACTCGTTTGCTAGTTTAACCCAAATTTTGTTCAAGTTTATAATGAATGTACTTTGCATTAGCTTTAGCCAAATAGCCCACTATCCTATGTAAAAGATGTTTCCCAGATTATTGTAATGGATTTACATTGCATGCTTTAGGCTTTGCCAATTGGCTTCTTTATATTTACCATCTCATCTCTTCAATTTTTTCAGCCAGGTTTGGCTTCTCCAAAGCACTCATCCATTTACTATAAAGGTCAGATGACAGCAATTGATCTGGGATACCACGAAGGAAATCCTGTCAATGAAATAACATTAAACAGAGAGCATTATAAAAGGATGGGGCTATTAACATACGTAATGAATAGTATTTGGGACTACATGTCACATTGAACAGATATTACAAGATATTTACATGTTTTTTTTTATTGCTATGGTATTACCTTAAACACCACAGCCAATAGATGTACAGACTTGCTTTTTAAGTCTATCTTTCTTCCACAGTTAAGATCTTCTTTTAACTCTTTACGAGCCTTTTCATTGGCAGCTTTACGAAAAACACCTTCAGTCAGTGGTCCCTGTACACGCAGTATTGTTAATATCTCCTGAAAAAAGTAAATTGGAAATGTTTACTTTAAGCCTAGAATATAAGTAATCCATTCTCTACTAATATTACTAAATGTTTAACATACACACACACACACAAACATTATAATACATTTACTACTAACATATATATTTTTACGAATACAGCTTCTGTATTTTGGATCTATTATACTACAAATAAAATAGAAGTATAGAATGAATAAATCAACTTCTGCATTGTAGGAGGATGTGGTATATGGTATAGCCCTATGTGATATAGGTTAGTAGGTGGAGTAATCACACATTTAACAAATTTATAATATACAACGATATGGAGGGCTGGTTGTTTGTTTTAAGTGAATTCTGTCAAAATAGTTTAAATATTAAAGTTGTTGAAGAGCATCGCTGCTATGTAAATAGATTGTAACAACAAAAAGCTTATATGTTGGCTTACAAGAATTGCTTTAGGAAGGTTGTCCTCCTCACAGACGATTGACAGAGGCTGGTCAAATAGAGATGGCTTCAATTCTGGTGGACTTGAAGTCTCAGACAAGGTGGAACTGCGTCTGAATGTAAAGGGCCAAGAGAGGACGGCTTTCCTCTTTTTATTGCTTTCTACAAAGTCAAAATTGGTAAAACTTAGAAATGAAATTCTGAAGATGTTCAGGGAAATTCCCATAATTTCAGGGGTTTTTTTTACTATTAGGATTCAGCACACCCCATATATTTTTATCTCACTTGTAAGAATCTATTCTTGGTGGCACCTCTGTACAGTCATTTCCTGATGAAAATACTCTCAACTAGGTCATACTTTGTGGTAATGGGTTCGTTTTTGCATAACATATGAAGTCTTTCTGATCTGTAGTAAAAGCTCTACATTGTTTTACTTTTTAACTCCAGGGAATGGAAACATGGAGATGTTGCCCATAGCAACCAATCAGATTCTAGCTCTCATTTTCATATTGCATACAAGAGAATGTCAGACTAAATCTTATTGTCTATGGGCAACATCTCCCCTTTATCATAACCACAGTTTAGGACAGAAAATTAATTAAGACAGGAAAGAGAATACATTAGTGAAGCATGATCTTACTTACCAATCATATGGCAGAATCCCTCCTCACTGATCATGTCTGCCAGCAACTGGTATTTCTTGGCGTCTGCCTGTATAATAAAATATTTAAATTCTTAGTTTTCATTGAGTTAACATCAAAAGGACATTGTGCCGCAGATATTTTTATACACACACGTAAAAGACCATTGTACCCAGTATATAGGACGGCTATAGAATAAAAGGCTATTAACTGGTTCCTGTATCCACTTAGGATACAACTACACAATGTTTTATAGAACTTTGTAAATGATATCACGAATGAAGAAGTACAGTAGTTGCCACTGTAGGCTTTTTTTGTTTTTTTTTTATTTTTAAAGGGAACAATATGCATCTGTCACTTCCTATGTTACATTCAAGACAAACACAAATAATGCTTCAATATCTCACCTCTGTATGGCATTCGATCAAGCTATCCATGTTGTTGGCAACAAGAGCTTTAGACTAAAATGAAATATGAAACAAAATTTAAATGTTACTGGTCATCGAGCATTACAGAAAGATATTCCTAGCTCCGTAAGGAACACATTTGAGATTTCATTTGGTTCAGGCTGACAAGTGCCTTATACAGACAGAGGAAACACTTACAGCATTGCAGCCTGTGAGAACCTTCATGAGTAATCGCACACAAGGGATGCTTGTGTCCTCAAGTCCACCAACTTCTTTTATCTGCCTGAAATAGAAATCATCAACAGTCAGTATTATTGTCAGCTTAACTAAATTGTGTTGTATACCACAGTAGACATAATAGCATTGGCTCTTATATGAATGAGGTCATAACCAGCTTCTATTTAAATGAATAAATAAAACGCTTTCAGTAGTTAAGCATTATTCATAACTTTGATGATGAAATGCTTTCATGAGTAAATGTGACCTGTACAAATGTGACTACACTCAATGTAGTTAGTGTGTTAATAGTCTCCCAGGCATTAGTTTATATACTTGTGATGTAGCTATTACTAATGACATGGCTTCGTCATTCTGTGCTTTTCAGCCATGACATTATTATCTCACACGTTATAAAACAGCACTGGATGATGGTAAAATGACATATTATAGTATACAATTACAGTATAAATTTCATAAAAGCATCTGGTGGAAAGAAACATCAATCCATTCTTAAATTCTATTAAAGGTATATTTATGACTTTGATTTACAGTTATGTGTTATGGATTTCCTAAAGCTACAGTTTTATTGTTATGAAAATAAATAAAAGTCTGAACTATGCACTTTGTAAATTGACATTCACCATGGGTGTTAACTTTGTGGTTTAAACACTTGCTAGATAAAAGATAAAACAGGAGTGTCTGAGAACTTTCAATAGATTAGCTGATGTACATCATGTGCAGAAACATCTGAAATCACATTTTTTTCATAGTTATAATTTTATTTATTGATCACTACATAAAATTCCAAGCATCTAAATAATAAATAGCATTATAATTCAATTACAAAAAAATGAATGAAATGCTGTGTTTTACTTTTTAACTTTAAATTCTTGATGAAACTTTGTCATTTGACTTTGTGTGCACATATTGTAAAACAAAAGCTTTCCATTTGATTGCCATAAAACAACTTACCANACTAGTGTATCCAGCCAGAGTTCCTTCACTTCACAGGAGCTATGAAGAAAAGAAAGTGCATGACACTCCCGTACAAAGTGAAGCTCCAATGACTAAGCCAGCCACCTCCACTCTTTTCTATTTTGTACAGGGGCAGGTGGAAATTCACAAGAGTCATGGAGGCAGGAAGAAGCGTCGTCATGGGCTGCTCTGCAAAACACACGCCTGCTTCCTCTATTATTATACCGAGGGTCCACTCTCTCTGCAAGGTACTTTTATTTTTGTGGAAATCATGACACTACACAGTTAAAAGCACCCATTGCGTCACAGGTTTTACTCTGTGGACATCAACCAAAATATTAAACAAAAATTGCATTCACGCACACACTTTCTCACCTTGATAATTACAGTTTTTTTTATAACACTAACAAGTGTTAAAAAGTAGTAGAAATGATTACGTTAATCAGTGGGTTACATTAAATGTCAATAGAGCAACAGAAGCAGATGACAACATTTTGAAATTATTAACACCACTTTTACTGAAAAGGTCATAACCCACATGTGGTCATTTTGAAATGCAAAAGAAAAAAACTAAAACATAATATTTTATGTACGTCTATAAAGTAAAAACAGATTTTAACATTTTGTATGCTTCCACTGAGAATTTCAACCAACAAATCTAACATAATGTACAACTAATACAGGTTTAGAAAACATGTTATGCGGTTCTGGGCCTCAAGGTTCTATTGTAACCAACCTGTCTTAGGTTTAACTCCACAAAAGCACATTTGGACCCCCACCTCCTCCAACTGAGTGATAATGATGTTTGGTAAATAGCAAAAAGAAAAACCTCCTTTCCTTGTATTAGTCATGGCCTCTTGTCATACCTAAGATGTATTACTCATGGCCTCTTGTCATACGTTAGTAATGGTTTTGTACTTGTTGTTACTTGTAAATCATAATTCCTGTATATTACTTATTATGGTAATAGTAGTAAAAACTGGAAAAACTAAAAATTACAAAATTTTAATTTAAAATTTTAAGTTAAATTAGCATATGTCCAGCCTAAATGTATTTACATAGTTTCAGGTGGTAAAAGGGAATGTCTCCCTCATTTATGCGTGATAGTTTAAGCCATCACCCTTTGTTGTTACCAGACATCCCTTCTTCCCCTTGCATGTTTATAATCTTCTCTTTCGGGGGCTGATCCAGAGGTTGGTAGTAAGGGAATAACACAGGTGCAAGTGTAGCCCTGGGGAAAATGCAAATATCGAACTAAGTATAAACTGTGGAAACAGAATTAGAGTTGAAAGGTAAGTTTCCAAACTGAACGCTAAAAAACGAAACAAAGCTATTTAGTATGAAAGGTTGTATGTCTTCAGGCATGTGATTTACAGGGTTCGCCAGTCCTTTTTGTCGCAAACAATGGAACCACAAACGCAGGGGCAGTGTTGACAGAAGGTCACATACTTCCCTGTCACAGCGCAGACAGATAAGTATGCTGAATTCTTCCCCTAACCCCATAGGCAAACGCAGGGGGGTTTCTGGGCAACCAGAAACCCCCCTTAGTGTAGCTGTAATATATGCAGGTTATATTAAGTATTAGGAGCTGACACACTCTATATAGTAAATGAGAGGTCTGAGGTGGCATTCTACACTGTGTGTGGCATATCAAGATTTAGGAGTGACACACAATATACATTATATAGTTCCATTCCTGGACATTATGGGATATAGGGGGGTATTTACTAAGGGTCGAATTGAGGATTTCGATTTCTGTCCTCGAATTTTGGTCCGAATTCGCCGTCTTCGTATATACTAAGGGCCGAATTTGTTAAAAATCGCTGGTCCGAATGAATTCGCGTCCGAATTATCGTTCGAATTACAGCCTCGATTTGCTAATCGAATTTTCGATTTTGCCCTCTCCCCGCCGTTGGCAAGTAGATTTACTAAAGGTCAAATTGTGAATTCGACCCTCGAATAGGATTGAATTCACGTTCAAAAATTCGCATCTCCAGGGCTCCCGATTTGTGTATTTTCCCAAAGCAAACCATGTTTTCCAATATGTTTATCAACAAAAGTGGCACAATTTGTTGAAGCCTATACATATGCTCACTGACCCAAAATATACATACTGGTATTGGTCCTGATCACAAAAAATATGACAATTAAATGTGCGTACAGTAAAGTGTTGTTACTGCCTGTGACAAGAATGGGACAGGCTGCCTCGAAAAGTCATTCATGAAACTTCGATTTGACAAATGTAAAATAGTGACGTCATGCTGAATTCGAGGCACAAATCGAGGGTCCGAAGGCATAATTCAACGCGAATTCGCGCCCAGAAATCGGACCAAATCGCGTTCCAATTTATTCGACCATCCAAAATCGAAGCTTCGTGAATACGATAAATCGCGCCCCGGATCGAATTAAAAAATCGAATTGGTCCGATTTGTATTCGCGCTGACAATTCGAGGCTTAGTAAATACCCCCCATTCTCTCTCTTTCTCAGTATCGTATGTTCCTTCACAGTATAGAAATATACCCAATATGTACTTGATATAGTGCACCATTCCCAGCCCCATAACATTGTCACACTATATAAAGTACACATTGAGTATAAGGGGGTAAGGGAAGATCACATATTGTAATACGCAGGGTTTATTAATGATTTGGACATTATACTATTAAAAAAAAAAAAAAAAAAAAAACTCTCAACAACACCATACATTGTTGAGAAACCCCCTTTACAAAATCCTGCTTCCGCCCCTGCTAACCCCCCCCTTCAACTGCCATAACCCTCCAGCCCAACCATAACCTTCCCTTCACCACCGCCTAACCCTTACCTTCACCTTCCTACTGCCTAATCTGTCAGCATACAACCAACATTTAGTGGTCCGCTTTATCCATGTCCAACATTTAGTGGTTGGCTATATCAATGTCCAAAATGGAACTGTTGCACCAGTGACTGCATCCAGTCTTTAGCATCTTTATCATATTGCATTGCGGCATTTTAAAAGGAGATATTGTTGAGAATGAGAATGTACACCTACCTGAATGTTTTCTTCTCTCAACAATTAAAATTACACTTTAACTGTAACCAAAGCTAAGGATAATCTAAATGTGGCTGATGTAGGCTTCACCATTTTGGAAAAGTATTAGACCTAGGTCATGATCACAGTACAGCAGGTCATTTAACCTTTGAAAACCCCAAATAAAACATCATTTCCATTTCTTCATGTGCTTCCAAGTGGTCAAAACTTAATATTGCAATATATAGTTTAGGCATAGAATTAATGCAGATACAGAATACTTCAACTGAACTCAATTCGATACATAGGACTAAATGTACTAAACTGTGGGATTGAAAAAGTGGGGATGTTGCCCTTAGCAACCAGATTCAAGCTCTTTTTCCATTCTTGCAGGTTAGTAAAATTTAGACCCAAGAAAGGTAGCACATCCACTACTATATAGGAGAATGGTAATAATGTAAATAAATACTGTATTAGCAGGGGTGTAGTGAGTGTTTAGCCAATGGAGCTGGTGATCCAGGAGCTGACTGAATGAAGGGCACCTTAATGACATCACGTTACCCAACACCAGCAAACTTTGGCTCTGGGCAAAGGCATCTCTCTGCCTGCTGTTTGTGCACCGCACAGACTTGAAAGACAGAAGAGGTAAGTAAAAAAAAAAAATACGTGTAATACATGGAATAAAATGTATGAAGTTAGTCACACATCTCAGCAAACTATGTATATGTGACTGGTTCTTTTATAAACTACAGAAGATTAGAAGATGTAAAACAAACCTGGGACATTTTCTCTATTCTTTGTTTACATTCACTTAGTTACTGTGGATTGCAACATAAAATTATGCTGCCGGCTCTTCACTGAATTCACGTGTTTTCAATGAAAGGCTTGATTAACCGAAATGGGGAAATGCATAAGATTATATCAAAGATGAAATTACATGAATATACATGAAATATATTGGAGATTCTGTGCAAGTAAAAACATGGATGCAACTTTCCATTATTGCTAACCATAATTTAGTTATCAGAAGGATTACTGTAATATTCTCTCACTGCTCAAGATAGATCAGTTGAGAAGCGAGAGAAATGCTTGTATTCCTCTGTGCATGGTTGCTGGCTGTCTTAGAAACCCGCACCTCCTATAGCAGCCATACGCCTGCATTCCAGGTAGTTACGACACTGTAAGCAACTGTTTGCGTATCTGTATTATACAGCTACGCAAACATTTATGTCAATATACAGTTTCAAAGAGAATTGCACTGAAAGCATAGTAAATGAGCAGATAAGATTATTAAATTGGTGACTTGAACTTTGGGTGCAAAAAAAATTGGTTCATCGGCACAATTCTCATCTTTTGGCCTCTATACGCCACCATAATGGATTTGAAATGAAACAAACAAGAGGGGGTGTATTTACTAAATGGTGAGATTGCAGTGAGATTGGACAGTGGGGATGTTGCCCATAGCAACTAATCAGACTCAAGCTCAGTTCCATTTTAAATACTGGAGAATGTGATCTCAAATCAGATTGGTTGCTATGGGCAACAACCCCACTTTTTAATCTCACTGCAATCTCACCGCTTAGTAAATTTAGGCCGAGGTGTTTTAACTGCTGAATTTTAGCTTTAGTTTGAAGATATTAACATTCATAGCAGGTGAATCGTGTATGAATTACAACAGTTTTTAGATGTGTTTTTTAAGGCACCAAAAGTAATGGGACTATCGACTCAAAAGCTATTTCATGGACAAATGTGGGCTGTTCCCTCGTTTTGTCATCATCAATAAACAAGTAAAAGGTGAACTCTCAATATGAGATCCAAAGAGCTGTCAGTCAGGCCACGATTAGGCTAAAAACCAAAAAACCAAACCCATCAGTGTAATAGCAAAAACATTAGGTGTTACCAAAGCAACCATTAGTCTTAAAAAGAACGCTCCGGAGAGCTCATTGGACAGTGCTTCGCAGTGAAGATGTACAATGACCCCAGAGCATCATCAGAGAAACCCAGCCTCTGGTGACGTATTCCAGACTTCAGGCTGTAATTGACTGCCAAGGGTTTGCAACAAAATGTTAAAAAGTAAAATTTAGGATTGTTTAGTTGGTCCCATTACTTTTGGTCCTTTAAAAAGTGTGAGGCACATATAGAAATGATTGTAATTCCTACACGTTCACCTGATGTGGATGTAAATGCCCTCAAATTAAAGCTGGAAGTCTGTAGTTAAAGCACATCTTGTTTATTTCATTCCATTATGGTGGTGAATAGAGCCCAAAATATGAGAATTGTGCCAATGTTCCAATATTTATGCACCTGACTGTACTATGCAATTGAACTTTTGGGTCATGTATTCTTTATTTTATGATTTTACATTAATTTTTTGGTACGTGTATTCTGACTACTAATTACTACACTAGTACAATTACTTAACCTTTGATCTTTTTGTATGTATTTTTTCAGGGTTGTATACGGGTGTATGGCATACCATCACTCCTCCGTCTGATTTAAATGAAAAAATTATAAATCGAATTGAATGGAGATTTATTTTCAATACCACCACTTCTAAATGTCCACTTCTACCATTGTATTTATTTATATATTTGTTTAGTGTTGTAAAAGGAGATGAAAACATTTTTCCAGGACAAACCAGACAGACAATCATAAATTTGTTTTGTTTTTAAATATTAATTTGCATATAGTACACAAAGTGCCATTACAGCTATATGTCCACTTCTAAATCAGACATCCCATTTCAAAAACGCCCCTGCCAGCTTAACATGGATTCCAACGGGTGAAAATGTTTTCATTTATTATATTTTGCTCTAAACTCGGCATCAAACTATTCTTGATAATTCTGGGGCTGATCCATGCGCAGATCGGCTTTGAATAGCACAGTCGGGCGCAAAGGCCAACTCTGTGCCCTTGCAACTGCGGCATATAGAAATGAGAAAAGGGGCGTTCCAGACATGGTGCAGGCGAAGTGCAGCGTCGTAAAGGCAGGTAATGTCCTCTAAGTGTAAAAAAAAAATACAATTATTATAAAAAAAAATGTTTCAGTGTTTTTTGTTTACATTTTTTTTTACCATTTCTTTTCATTCATAAAAGCCAGCATTGACTGCCGGCTTTTATGACCGCAGCGCAAGCTGCTGGGAAACATTAGCAGAGCAGATACAGCATCTGGAGCCTCTGCGCTCTTGCATAGCTCGGAATTGAAGGGACCTGGCGGGCCGCACACTGCGGCTGCCAGAATCCCTGAATCAGGCTGTCCAAGTCTCCCAGAACATCTGGAAGACTCATGTGTTAGTTAGGTGGTACTTAAAGTATGTGTGCAAAAAAAATGGTGTTGCGATATCATGTAAAGTTTAATATATTATTCTTTTAGTCTTTTAAGAAATGTGACCGTTTATATGAAGGAAGATTTACCAATATGAATTACTTAAGAAAATTAAACTGTGGTGAAAGAGGAAGAGCTGGATGTGGACATCTACCCTACTCACATGCCACAAATTAGAATGACTATGAATAATTAGAAACTAAAATAATAATGCTCATGGGTTATGATCAAGGATCAGATCTAGATTTTGAAATCAAACATGGATTTGTCCATCTATATTCTCTTTTTGATTTCCACTTGTTTTAGTCAAATTTATTTAATCTGTTGTATGCAGGGAGAAAAACATATTTTACTTATAGCACAAAAGAGTAACTGAACTGTGCTGTAAACAAAATTCCTAAGCAGGGCTGGTGGTAGTGTGCACACCCAGATAACACAACATATCACTGGGAGAAACCAAAGATCAGCAACAAGGGTGCAAGTGAAAGGTGCACTTGCACACAGAGTTCCCCACAATACAGCCCTGGCTGGGGGGACAAGATGGACAGCTGTGACGGGCCCGAGTCTTTGTCACAAGTGCTGAGGGGGGCCAGTCCTGCCACAATGTACTTTGTACAAAATGTCTACTATAGTCCTTATTTTTAGGGAGTCCTTTTTAGAACATGGAGCAGCTAGTCCTTAACAAATATTCCACTGTTGGCCCGGACTTAGGTGGGATAATGTCTGTGTATAGGAGACACACTCTTGACTTCTCTTGTGGATTTGTGCTCAAATAAAACAGAAATATAGTAATGAATACGATCTAAGTGAAGTATATTAGCATCTAATCCCCAACAATAATTCTCAGGTTGGAGGTTGGAGAAGGACAGCCGGGCCTACAGTCCCGGGCCCGGCCGCCCCCCCACCCCTCGACAGTGGCCTGGCACCCTGTACTGGTGTGTCGGCCGCTGCCAGCAGCCTGTCTGAACTCACCGAGTTCAGGCAGGCTGCCGGCAGAAGCCAGGAGGCCTGGCAAGGAGGTACATTTAGAAAATCAGAGTGACAGAGAGAAATACAGAGCGTAAAACTTATTTATTAATCTTTGTAAGAAAAGCAAGGCATTTAACTAAAGATGTGCAGGTCCACAGTGATGTTACACTCCAATTCAGTAACTGTCCTTTCGGCAGTAACTACAGTCAGTATGTACTGTAGAGAAACAGATACAGCAACATGGTCCGATGCATTTCATCTAGTAGTCCTCTGTCTACCTCAGACTTCTTCAGGAGCGTCAATAACACGATGACTCATAGGAGCTCACGCTGCCATAGTGTGCTCTTTTAAAGCTTTCCCCGGGCCATAGTTAGTGACCGTTAGGTTAACTGACAATTACGTCTGCTGGTGAGGATTTTAAAGTACTTAGTTTCCTGAAGTTAGTGACTTCTTTTGTATGCTCAGCAATCTATTTAACACGGGTAAAATCTCATACTGCAAATACTTCCCCCTGCACTCATTTTGAGAATTTAGAATATTTATAAAGTCAAGGGAATGGACATAATATACATTATTTCATATTACATTTAAAACAATTTCAAAATTCTCAAATTTCTCTTAATATTATCATTAAAATATACATAAATTAATAAAAAATAATAGGTAATAATTTTTGTTACAAATTGTGCAGTTTCAAAACTTTCATTAAGACCATTCAGGACCAGGGTATTAAGATGAACAATCCAGTGCATCACCCTTTGTGCAAGTTCTTGTCTTTTCGTTTGGCCCACATACTTTAATCTGCATGGGCATTCCAACACGTATATAACTGAAGTACTAGTATAGTTCATACACAGTTTTACTTTATAGCTTCTGGTGTCATTGAAATTNAAAAATTCTCTTGCTTGTGGCATTACATACTTGCATATTATGCAGTTTCCACATTTGTGATTCTTTATTGCTGCCCCACCACTCCTTCTCCTTTTGTTCCAACCTTTGACAACTTGGAGCCAGGATCAAATTTCTAGATCTCTCTCTCTCTCTCTCTGTATACAATTTGAGGTCGCTCTGGGATAATCATAATGTCGTCAAATGTGTCTCTTATATAAATAAATATACTGTTTACTAAAAGGATTGTTACATTTGTTTCCCCTCCCAGCTTCCCATGTGCAAATTTGCGAATCTGGGTGCAAAAACAGCCCCCATTGGCGTTGTAGATAAAATTTTTCTAAAAATGTTAAAATATTTTTTCTAAAAAATTTAAATAATTGTGTGTTAAGATGGCACCCTGCTATTTCTCACTTTACACATTGATTGTGTTATAAGATTAACTAAAGACACATTGTACAAGAGTCTTAGAAACTCTTATCTGAGGATTATTGTTAGGCATCAGATGCTAATGATATACTGCACTTAGAACATATTTATTACTATATTTCTGTTTTATTTAAGCACAAATCCACAAAAGAAGTCCAAAGCATGTCCCATATCACTACACAGGCTGGCGTGCAGCGTCAGCAGAAGGAATACAGATGGAAAGCTTCCAGTATTATCTGGCTGGGCCTGTACAGATGTTGTGAAGTCACTACATCATGATGACACATAGGGGGAGGGGGCATGGGAATTACCAATTTCGTCAGTTCCAGGCCCGGCTTGAATAAATCCTGGCCAGGCAGTAACTAAACAAGGATGTCCTCTCTAACATGAGGTCAGGCCAACTGCCTGGGCCTCAAACAAAACTAGGCACTCTACTCACACCAGTATACAAAATTGTCAGGTTGTGTGTTTCTCTCAGGTTGTCTGCCTGCTCCCAGATAAGAGACATGGGCCTAAATATACTAAGCGGGGAGTTTGCAGGGTAATTCAAAAGTGGGTATGTTGCCAATAGCAACCAGTCAGATTCGAGCTCTCAGTTTCATTTTACATACTGGAGAATGTGAGCTTGAATCTGATTGGTTGCTATGGGCAACTTCCCCACTTTTCAATTCCCCTGCAAATGCCCTGCTTAGTGAATTTAGGCCATGGGCTTAGAACTTGACAAACCTATTAAATATACTACCTACAATACAGGTTTTTTATCAGGTACATCTATATTTGTTGAAAAACTATAATGAGCTTCACAGGAGATGAAAAGTTAGTAAGAACAGTTAAAGTTTAGTTATGTTTTGTTTTTACATATCACTGAATCAGTGTATTAGTCCAGTGGTTCCCAAACTTTCTAAGTCGTGGCACCCTTAGGGTATCCATAATTTCTCGCACCCCTACGACAAAATAATTTCCCATTTTTCCCAAGTTTTTGAGTAAAAATAGTGTAATAACTATATAGGTAAAGATAGAAACAATTCATATTGATATAAAATCGTGTGTAGCTCCTATACAAGACATAAAATTGCGCTTGTAATTACACTAGCAACGTCCCACCACGTCGGGGAGATCATTCTGCGGCACCCCAGGCACACAGTTTGGGAACCACTGCATTAGTGTATAGACCTTACATTGTGTGATTATATTGGTACTGGCAGGAAATAAAGCGATATGGTAGGGTAATAGATAAAAAATAGGTGCACTGCTAATTCGACCTCTTGTGTAATATGGACTTTGTCTGACATGACCTATTTTCACAAGTCCAAGTCAATAGAAGCATTATAGCGGGACATAATATAGGGTGCAGTTAGCATCAAGCATTTCTCCCCTTTAACCATGTTTAAAATATAAACATTAATCAGAAACCTAAAGTGAGGTTACCTACCGGAAAGATGCAATACAGCCATTGAAGGGCCATATAAAGATGAGAGCATTCTTTGGTGAACTGTGAAAAGCGCAGGTATCTTCGTCATCTTCTTCGCATGACAACACAATCATTTGAGAGAGCTCTACTCTGTGTTTTAATCTGAAGCTGGTGCCAGATCTAAAAAAACAAAATGCAGTTTGTTATTGCAGTACTTACCAACTTTCCATGTACTATACATTACCAGAAGAGAATAGCAAAAATGTGATTACATAATATTAGATAAGTTATCTTTTCTTATTAGATAAGTGAAACGACAGAATTAGGAAAGAAGACATATTAGAGAACGTGGCAGCCATTAAAAGTTGGATAGGCGTATCACTTCCTCCCCCTACATGTTTTTATTTACTCTGCCGGAAAACTTTGAACTTGAGAGACTCCTTCAATGAAGGATGATGTACTTTCCAAATCGGACCAAGGAATCCACATGAATCTGGGTGTGCTCTAGAGAAAGCCTTTGTGGTGCTAAATATACCAATTTATTTTGAGAGTTGTAATCATCTATTAAGAATACAGATACACTCTTAGGTCATAAATATAAAAAAAATATTGTAATTGATTTGTTCCATTTATAAATCCACTATTAATATTTGGAATGTGTGCTTCTTTAATATCACAGTCTAATGCTTTGGTCACTACAAACAACTTCTTACATCTTACATATACTGCTTTACATTTTAAATAATAATTATTGCTGGGAGCATGAGTAACTACAGGGGGTGTAATGGGCGCAGATGCACTGGAACCCGGAGGAAAGTGGAAGCAATGGCAGCAGCTCCCCCTGCCCCCTGTCAAACTAACAACTTAAAATTGCCAGAGCCCATCACATTACATCTTTGCCTGGAAGGGCCAGCATTTGCGCTTGAGGCATTAATTTCATGACATGTGTGTGGCATTAAGCCCAAGCCGCCAACCTTTCCTTAGTAGGGATCATAGCTTTGATTGCCCGATTGCCTGATGTCCTGCTATATGCATAAATTGCACCCTCAATTCGCACTAATAGGGAGAAACAAGTAGTCACCAACTTGGGATTCAAAGGGGTTGATTCAAATCCCTGCAAAGATGGGAAAAAGCTGGTTGTGCGTTTTTTTTTCCAGTCTAATACAGTATCTGAATCTCACTCACTTTAAAATGCAGCTATGAACCCGAGAGATAAAAATTAGTAAGGTTCTCTTATGCAAACTGTGTAAGGGGAGCAAAAAGAATTGAATTGGCCCCAGTGATATCAACTATTTATTATTGGTTTCATATTAAATGTTTTATGCAGTTCTTATATAGATGTGTTTATATAACTCACCCTTTACTCAGAAGCAGAAGGGTGATCGTGGATAGAAGTACCTGTACATTTCATGATCATAGTACATGTACAGTAAATTGTTATATAGCTAAAGGACGGCAACTACTATTATCAATAGTAGCAAATAATAAAAGTATAGTTATTACTAAACATTTATAAGAATAAATTGTTATTTCTTATTGTACGCTGTACAAAAAAAAAAAAATGTACTTTCCACAATGTCATTTTAATACTTCAACATGAGTAACTAGGAGGAAATAGAGGGGGGCGCAGTGGCAACCCACTCTGCTTGATTTAAAGTAGGAGGAAAGTGAGAAAAATAAAAACTTCAGCCATACAGTGTGGTGGGAAAGCAGACACTTCTGACATTTGATTTCTCTTCTATATATAATGTTGTGGTTATTAACATCTTAGGAGCTGTATGAAATTTAGCACTGGCCAGACAACTGCACCGCACAGAGGGTCTTGGCTGAAACCCTGATAAGAAGATAGGATATCAAACCAACAGCCGTAGATATTTTGAATGTTAATTGCTACATGTGGCTCTTCAGGTACTGAGCATCTACACTGGGAAATGAAGGGGATAGCAGCTAATTTCTTTGCATGTATGCTCTAAAAAAGAAAAAATATCCTTTGATTATATAGCTTCAAGAAATTTTGCAATAAAAACTAGAGTTGTCAAAGTTCAAGCTGAATCTTACTTACCAAATAATTCCTGCTATAAAAGAAAGCAAACAAATGTTCTGGTAGGTGCAAACTTATGCCATAGTTTCTCCAAAACTGACCCATATTTTTTTTTATAATTTCATATATAGCAAGATGGGTTTAGTTCTCTTTCACTTCCCACTTTCAGAAATTCCCCTGAACAGCTGTTTGATGAGAACATAATATTGCCTATGTGTTATCTTTTTTAGTAATAACATAGACCAAAGGCATTATAGTAGACTACAGTGGTTGATAAGAGAGGGATTACATAAAGCATATTAAGCCTTATGTTTTGTGGTTTCATTGAACATTGATTGCTGTTTTGTTATTATCTGGTTTACAATATCTTTTCAACTAAAGCTCACAACCAAATGCTGCCTGTAATTACTAAAAAGGACATAAAATGAGGCAAAATAAATAACAGAGAAGAGCATTGCTTTAGCCAATAAAAAGGAATATTATCATTAATAATAAAGTGTATTTCAAGACTAAAACATAGCAATTTTGTTTGTGTAATATTTATAGTTAACATACTTGCAGACTCAAATGAACACAGAGCCTGGCGTTAGTGACTCAATGAAATGCTTACTTTAACTTGGCAATTATGATCATGTCACTGAACAGGAAGAGATATCTCTCCTTAGTCTTCAAATCTTGGGTCAGCTGTACACATTCATGTAAAATCAGTTCAGAGTCTTCATTGGATAATCCCAGGACAAAGGGACATTGCTCAATGGATATGGAACATGTTCCACTTTCCCTAGGATTAAAGCAGACAAATGTTATTTATAATAATGGAAACTGCAGCAGAAAAACAGCATAAAATAGAAGACTGTTGTATGACAATATTCCACTTAATTCTCACTTTACATATTATTTATATTTATTAACCTTCTTTTTAACTTGCAGGCAGTCTCCCAGCCTAACCCTGCGTCCCCCTCCCTCCACATCCTCGCCCTAGGTCTCTCCCTTCTTTTTTCGATCAGAATCTACAGGGTGGTCAATAAGGTGTGGGTGTGGTGGAAAAACCTTTAAGTGGGAAGTATGGCAGCCATCTTAAACTCCTCATTCTTGGACATTTATTTAAAATCGATGACAGTGCATCCAAGATGGCCAACGTCAAGATCACCGCCATATTGTCCATATACCCTAAAGAGTTTCCCACCACACCTGGTCCACACATGTATACTATATTAATATTTATTTGCTCATTTCTATTATTACACTTATGGACCACCCTGTATAATCATTTGTTTGATATTGATACCCATCTAACCCTCTCCCTTATAATTTATGACATCAGAATCTCCCCCCACTTTCTACACACTTAGACCATATCAATACATAAGAATGTTAAGTGATTTATCAAGCCACTTTTGTACATTCCCTTACAATTAACATTGTAATAGATGATCAAATACAAAACTAAGCTCTGTATGTTTNATCCTCTTGCCCTGTACCACCTCATCTCTATCTATATTGCCAACTATCTATATCACTATTGTATTGTGTTAATATTCTTATGTAAGGGTTACCAGTTCTTACCTTACCTTCGAACCCCTCTATCTACCTTCATTGCACAAATCTGCTTCCGTATGAATGCAGACCCATGCAGTCCAGTCCTGTTTGGCACTGCAAACCCTTTGTGGTGTCCAATAAACAAATAATTATAAACTATTATTTATATCACACCTATTCTTTCAATAATCTAGATTCTTTAGTGAATATGATATTAAATTCAGATTCTTAATGTCCAATGTTTATTTATTATTGCATTAAATTTCTGCTATTTAGAGATTTTAGTGACTGCAAGTACAAAGAATAACTAGCAGTGTGTACTATCGTATAAAAAAATTATAATTTGATCATCACAACAACCTAAATTAACTTAACTGTGGGATAGCCCATAGCAGCCAATCAAATGCTAGTGCCCAGGTTTATTTTACGTACTGGAGAATGTGAGCTGAAATCTGATTTGTTGCCACTTTTCAAATCTCGCAGTTCAGTAAATTTAGGCCCACATTGCAAAAAAGAACAAACAGTAGGGCAAACTGAAGCACAGAAAAAAAATCAAGCATCTAATGAATTGTTAAACTGTTTTTTTTTTGCTTTTTAAACTCCAGCAACAGTAACCATATAGTAAAATATTGTTCCATGTATGCCATGATTAATCTCTTAGCAATAGTATCTTAGGTTTGTGGCTTTTTCGTGGTTTGAGCATGTGACCAATTGCGGAATCAGACGCTTGTCAACCTTTGTCTTTTCCTGTTCTAGGAAAGTGAAAAACATGTGACCACCTATACTTTCCTTTGCTCATATGATAATAAATGCAGCATGCTACCTGCTATAACTTTCATATTACAGGATTAAAATCATACGGCAAAAATTTGCTTCCAATAGTTTTCTATTTGTATATAAAAATGCTTTTGTAAATAAAAAAACTACTGAACATTTTTACAGTTATTATAAAAAGACCTTGCCAATATTACATGGATAATTAATCCACACTTAATTAATGGACACTTTGGAGAAGCATGGATTAAAAGACACCTACGGTCTAAATTTACTAAACAGGGAGATTGGTTGCTATGGACAACATCCTCACTTTTCAATCAGATTTGAAATTATGTTATTCAGTATGTAAAATGAAACCGAGAGCTTGAATCTGATGTTATGGGCAATATTCCTACATTTCAATCTACGTGCATAGCTAATTTAGGCCCTGGAGCAGTTTAATGCTATGGCACCTGCTTGTACTATATTAACAGTGATTGGAAGGGCCTTATCCTGGCCGCTATAGCTTCAAGCCTAAAAATGAGAAAACTAGACAGATATACCTCCCAACTTTTCATGTGGGGACATTGGGANACCTAAGCCCTGCCCATGCCACGCCCCTTTTCACTGCAGCAAATGTAAAACAAAAACACACTTTTCTACCAGTATGTCCCCTTAGCGGGACAGTTGGGTGATATGGAGTTAAACATTAAATTCCATCCCAGTGTTTATACAAATACGCTAATTGACTTTAAACATTGAAAGAATTTCTTTTTCATGCAAATATTCCCAAAAAAAGTTTTAGGTGTAGTAAAAGGAACCCCAGGTCATGGGATAAGCAGCACATGCTGTTACTATTTATTGGGCTTCCCGAGAGACTTTTGAAATCATTACTGACCTTTCAGATTTCAGGAAATATACAACATAGAATCATGTGTAGTGTAACTTACTTTACAATATAAATATAATTTTTTCTGTGCTTCAGATCCATTCCAACCACATTGTCAGGTTCAGTAAGTACAGAGATCGAGTCATTACTACATCCCAACATTGTCAGTGAACGTGTTTGACCACATTAAGTGTAAATTAACTATAAATATTATGCTACCCTTCCATACTGAGGGGAGGTGAATAAACTTGATATATAATCAAGTAGAGCAAACAGAGGTTTTCAAAGACAGACAGGGTTATTTGTACACTTCTTCATGTCTCTAGAAAAATATAGAGGGAGTAGCAAAAAAAAAAGTAATTTATTGTCATAATATACATATTGAGGGACTTTTTCCTAAATGTTCTTTAACACTTACATTCAAATAAGCAAAATAAAAAACAGTAGTAAGTAATATAAAAGGAAATAAAATATACATTGGCCTATGAATTCTGATGAACTAATGGTTAGTAACTGTAATTATTTGCTTTTCCAATGAATTATTTTGTGGGGAAGGTGGGGGGCTAGACAGCTATAAGGTAAGAGCAGTAGTGGTAATGTGCCATCCTAAAATTTCCTAATGAGCATTTGCCTGCAATTGAGTAACCTATGTCCTTCTGAAGAGAGCCTTGGCTCTCCTGCACAGTTAGCTGTAGAGATGGAGCACTAAGAACACAGTGTGCAGCTCTGCCTCTATGCTNCGTGCTGTGCCATGTGAGTTGGATTGTGTCAGAGTCATCTGCTGGCTGTTTCCTAGGTGGTTGGAGCTGTGTGAGGCACAGATTTAGGAAGTAAAGGATTAGTGCTCCAGTTCTAGCATACAGGCCTTTCTTCTCTGTACTGTCGAGATTGGCCCTATTTCTGGACAAGCTTAAGAAGTGCTACACAACCCTTTCCCTCAACTGAGACCTGGGGGGGAATTCACTAACTGACGATTTACAGAAATAGTCAGTGGCTGACGATTTTGCTGACGATTTCCACAAATGTGTATTCACTAAGTGACGAACGTTTTTTTTCGTCATTTTGTTTGACGTTTACAGATCGTCAATGGGATATAG
>JABWIB010001606.1:16565-35205 GCA_016617825.1 Platyplectrum ornatum | reverse complement strand
TCGCCTGCCGAATACCCGTTTTTTCGTCAATGGATATCGTCAGCATTCGTCAGACATTACATATCGTCAATAGAAATCGTCACTTACTGAATACTATACATCACCAGTCACTGACGATCTCTGACGATATGAAATCTCAGCAAAAATCATCAGTTAGTGAATTCCCCCCCTGGTGTACTGGGTGTGCCCTGCTTCTATACCTCTTCTCTATTCTCACTTGGTATAGTGGGGAAGAATTTGACAGTGATCAGAGACCTCCAAAAGGTCTCCACAAGCTATGGACCATACAGTTTAAGTTATGTTGGTATATATATGGAAGTTGGTCATGAAGGCCTTTTTGGTAGTTTCCTCTTCCACCCCTTGTTGCTAAAAAACAAGAAATTATCTCAACTACAATATCAATACCCTAGATGCTAACATGATCCTGACTTGTGGGATTGCAGATTCCATGTGACTCCTGGACCATCTAGGATTCATTGGCATTCCATGAATCTTTAAGAAATTATACCTAAAGCCCTGGTCTAAGTTTAATGTTCATTTTCTTCAATCTGTAATGTTCTATTTTGTATATTTTCCTACAGTCACAGTTAAATTGTTTAATAACTACACAGTGTCACAACTACCATGTTTCACCTTATTTTTTTTTTGGTCCAAAAAAACCACCATAGGGCTTATTTTCGGGGTACGTTTAATTTAATTAACATTAACAGATATTTATTTAAACAGTCCTGCTTTTATACCCATCATGCCCCTCAGTCCTGCTTTTATACCAATCATGCCCCCCAGTTGCGGGGAATTCACTAGGGCTTATTTTGGGCGGCTTTACAAAAATTAGGGTAGGTCTTATTTTCAGGGTAGTTCTTATCAGGGATACACGGTAGGAGAGCTGATAAATAAAAATAATGGCACTTCCCACAATGTAAAAAATTTTTGTTTTTTTAACTAGTAAACTATATACATTTATTGATGTATTCCAGATGCACTATAGCGTTTTTCCATCCTTTTCTGTGAAACACTTTATAGCACAAATAGTAGAATGTGGACATTCATTGTGCCGCCTATACTAAAACTTGGGTGAGAACACAAAAATGTTCAAGTGGAATTGGTTTCCCTTGCTCATTATGCATATAAGAACCACCATAATTGCTGTTAAACTAATGGATGGATAATTTGCTAAATATTAAAGCTGCCCATACACTATGCAATGAATCGTTAAGCACGAAAATAAAGTGAACGATCAAAAGAACGTTCGTTTTAAAAAAAACGGGCACTTAAAAAATCTCCATACACACACCCTTAAATTGTTCAGAAATGCAATCAAAATTTCTGGTGGACAGTAGTTTCTTGAGGAAAAAAAGGTTAGTACATTCCCCACACACTGTACAATTTTAATGTTTTTCATCCAATTTAGTTTATGCACACCATAAAATCTGCACCACACTTAAATTGAGATTTCAACAGATTTTGGCTGGTTTCCAAGAAAAATCATTCCCACACACTTGAACGATTTATCGCTTGAAATCGAAATTTCGCCGAATTCAATTTATCGCAGTAAATCGATTTATAGTGTATGGCCAGCTTTAGACTTATTTGTTGTTTAACTACATTGTCAAATTAAAGAAAGTTATTACTTGCCCATAAAATTAAACAAAAAAAGTATACAGATTCTTTTCACAAGGAGGCTGTGTCCCCCTACTGTAAAACTACAAAAATTGCATAGCTACATCTCTTCTAAAAAGGAGAGGGGAAAAAAGTATAATATTATACACATTTCTGTATGTATTTCACAATCAGCAGCATTCATCCAGACATAATCTAAGAGCTGCTAATCCTATAATAATTATATTATTATTGTTATAATCCTCTAACATTCATAGGCTCTGCCCTTAAGCCCTGGAATAAGTTCAAACAAAGCATTTACTCAAAGGGGACATGTACTCCATACACCACAAGAACACTCTCTTCCCAATTTAAAACTTTTAGATGAACTTTAGAATATCCACCCAAATAGATTTCATATCTACCAGTTCTGTATTAATAAATAACCATGTAATGATTTACATTCCATTTAGAAGATATATAGTAGGCCATAAATATGGTGGTAAGAGACTACATACATCCATTTTTATCACCTGCAAGAATTGATAGCGTTGGTTCAGTTATGTACGGCTTAGTGATTTAGGATTGTACCAATGTGTAACATTTTGAATCATACTGTGATACCAGTGGTCCTAATTAGAGATTAGCAGTTCACATTCTTTGAAAACCAGCTCAATCAGAGCCACGGTTCAATCTGCCTGCAAAGTTCGATCCTAAATTAAGGCAAAATGTCTTTTTCATATAAATGTCTGATTTTGTGCTTTTGCATTATGCTAAAGAAGTTCTTACATGATTTTGATTGGACAGTTCCAGATCAAGTTCTCACATATTTTTGGAGGGTTTATAACGCACTTCCTGAGTGTTTGGCAGCCATTTTAGCTAGGAGAGCCTCAGGAAAAGTGTCTAAGTTTACCGCTATAAGTTTGCATGTGAAACTTTGTTAGTGCTAGTGTGGTGTGTCAGAGTTGTATACCACACAGTATAACAATTTGCAAAGTTCATCCATTACATCATATTAGTAGTACATCCAAGTATCATTCCATCATTCCCTATAGCATCATTTTGGTACTTAGTCTGTGTTTTGGCTTGACTTCTACCATGTTTTTGTAATTATAGTCTCTGTGGTGTGTCACAGCTGCATAGCATAGTTTAACAGTTTGCCAAGTCCATCCATGACAGTGTATTAGCATGCCTAAGTATCATTCCACTGTTGGTATAGAGCAGAATTTATGGGCACAGTGTGTACTACATAATATCACACAATAAACAAAAATCCCTACTGGAGCAGTCTACTGAAGAGGTATATCCCAGTTGTAGTGTTGGTACTAGAAGTGCTCAGAGTAGTTCAGCAACCTATACTACTAAACATTAAAAACTAAAGCAGAAGAGACGGCACTCCCAAAGTGCCCAACATTATATCCATCCTAATGCTAAAATGTTTGCGGAAAAACGTAAAATTGGAAACCTACTATACACTACACCTGGATTGGAAAGGAAAGGCTCAGACCATATCCTGTATTTGCGGTTAATGCTCTTGCTAGTGCCACATGCTCCTGAATCACCACCGCAAAACATGCTTAAAAGAAAAAGACACAGTAATGCCCAATGTTAGCCTTAAGTGTGTTGTTGCAGACAGATTAACTAATTTGTCATTTTTATTTATTTACTTTTTTAAACATTTCTACAGTAATGCATGGTCTCCACAACACTGCATTAGATGTGGAGACAACAGGTACAAATCTTTGTTTCGATTGTGGTGGGTGGCCTCTGCAGACCTTATTATCCATAATATCTTTCTCAGAGAGACGGAGGCTGACAACTTCAACTTTGTGTCAGCAAGTCCTTTGCTGCAGCCAAATAAGAACATGTTTGTCCTTTTTCACTTTAATTTAAATATTATTATAATTATTTTAAACAAATCTTCAGTATGTGGGAACCCTGACAAAGCAAGCACATCAGCCACACAAGTTTCTCTGTCACTGAAGTGTTGGTTTGTTAAACTATGCATGTTCTTCATAAGGGTTGATGACAGGGCTCAAGGATAATGTCCTGCAATGTTTCCACAACCCTGCCTTACATGTGGAGACAGCAAGTACAAGTCTATTGTTAATAGTGGTGACCTGTAGGCCTTATTTTCCATATCGTCCATTCTTTTTAACAAAAAAAAAAAAGGCACGTTGTAACGAAAGTTGCCGGGTTGTCTTTAATGAGACAAATATATTCAATTATTTGTTTGATTGTGGTGGTGATGGCGGTGGCCTCTGCAGGTCTTAGGATCCATATCATATCTTTTGTTCTTTTACTTTAAAAAAAAAATAAAAATGTAAAAAGGCTCAGTTTGCCAAACTAAAGTTGCTGGTTTGTATTCAATGGCAAGAATATATTCAATTGTCTAGTCCGNGAGTCTGCAACCCGCGGCTCTTTGCGAGTCACAGAGGATCAGGAGACTGCTAAGACACAAATGTAGTNATGGTTGGACGGGTCTGTCACTTTTGGAGAAATGTTTTTTCTTCTAGTGAAAACAGGTCCAAATGGCTCTTTGACTAGACCAGGGGTAGGCAACCTTAATCATTCAATGTTGGTGTTGCTGGCCTCTGCAGACCTTATTATCCATCCATATCTTTCAATATGGATGAAAGTTTTAGCATTTTGCAAAAGTGGCATTCAGTGTCTAAAGCTCATATGTGATTTTCTGACGCTGGACCAGCCAGCTTATCAAATAAAATTTCTGAGCATCGGCTCTTGTGGCTGTCTAAGGTTTTGTTATCTGGTTACCTTTCCAAGTTGTTTTGCTCCATTTACTGGATATCNTGGCTACCTGGGAAAAACCTCATACCCACTGAGAAGTATGATTGGTCAGTTGGGGAGTTGGGGGTAATAATATTGGTAAAACTGCATTTTATCCAAAAATAGTCTGCTTAGAAGACTTGAGAACAACAACTTCATCTTTTTAATGATTTTACTAAACCAATGACAGTGATCCCCAACAGTTCTCCTGACACCTCATGTCTTAGATGTCTGACCGCCACTCTGCCATCTCCACTTGTGCAACAGTGTTACCTTAAAATCAACATAGACCAAACAGAGATTGTTGTTCCCCATTGTATTGTATTGAGTTGCAGAAACATTGTGGCGCAATATATATAAATAAATGTTAATAAATAATAATACTGCTTCAAACTATTTTCTAATGGCATGATGTTTATTACGAACTACTATGAAATATCATGGAAATAATGTCAGTTTACACTGTACAATGCATACAGCACAAAAACACAGTATGTCACTTACTTTCCTGTTGACCAAGGTTTGCTAAGAGCTTTTGGAAACACTAGGGATGGTGCTGAACATCTTCTTTGTGCCAGGGACTTGTGAGTTACCTAAAAGTAAAAAGACAAAGAACTGTATGAAACAAATAAGTCTTTTTTCAAACATCATATGCATAAATTACAGTTTTAAAGTAAACGAATATGAGGTATCTCAATGAATCTAAAAATTACGGCTAATCTTTTAAATTGTAAGCCAATATTTTAAAAAATTAATAAATAAAATCACTATAAATACAATGTTATTTAACTTTTAAGATGGTAATGTATTCCTCTCTGAAGCACTTTTACAATACACCAATGAGACCGAGTACTAAAATGTCTGACTCACCACCTCCATATTGAAACAAACTATTTAACAGTGGAAAGACAGGATCTCTGTGCAATAAACAGCCATTTTGTAGAATTTCTAACGCCCTCCAAAAAGTATTCCCCAATATGTCCAGAAAATTTACCACAACTAAATTTCCTAAATGATAGTGCAGCTTTAAATGGACTGAAATCTTTATTGAAGATACATTTGTGTGAAATATGGCCCAGAAAGATACAAGTGCATCATTCTGTTTAAAATAACTAGCCTTAAGAGCAATGAGGATTCTTGGACTTTTGATCAGCTTGTACAGTGTCTGTTTCCTCAGTTGACAATGAAACTGCAACAATTTTCACTCAAATCACTCTTCTCAAAACTAAATTTAACTCAGAATTTTGGNCCCCCGCTTCCCCCAATAGTATTAATATTAGTGACGGGTCCCTGTGAAGCTTGGAGCCTGTCACAGCTGGCCCAGGCCTGCACCTGGTTAAGGTTATCAAAATGTATATTCAACTTTTGTCATTACCTATTAGAGACACCTATAGGTCTGCTAATACTCCCAGCATGCAAACAAACGCAGATAGGATCCCTGGAACTAAAGTTAGGTGTACTTGCATNATCCAATATTCCAAACTATATTACATTTTNTTTTATTAATTTTTTTTGCACAATACCAAATTTGCATACAACCAGGTCACATCATGCGTCAGTCTGTAGCAGTACTTCAGTTGGTCACCTGTCCTGTAATTTTTCCTATTTCCTATACCTGGGCCTGGTCTATATAGAGTCAATTACATTATTATTAAAGTCTGGCCACACCATATTTTGCCTTTCGCTTGCTTGTCCTATAGTCCTATTGTCCTATAGTATTGTCCTATAGTTAATAAATTTGTATTAAAATCTTTTTAATACTTGTGCTCAGTTATTGTTCTTTGTAATACGCATACTGCTCTGCTCCCCTGTTTCCTGATTAACCACTATATTTTTGTAAATTTACCATCATGTGTACAGTTTATGTTTATAAAGGGTATCTGCTGGTTTCAGTCAAAAGGGCCATGGCAGATCATTGTAATAGTTATATATTTACCCTTAAAAAGCAAGGAAGACCTTGAACATGGGCTTCATGGGTGCCTCTCCCTCATTTGGTTCTTCTGCAATACCTTATAATATATTGCAGATTGAAAGTCCTGCTTAGACATTAGTTGTTACAGAGTCTTGGATATGTTACCTTACTTGAAGGCTCAAGATTTAGAGCAAGTTAAAGACCCCCATGCAATTATGGGCCCCAGGTACTTTGTATACTCTCCTCTTAACCACACTGTTCACAACTGTACTGTGTTTGATACATAATATGTGAAAAGGAGCAGTTGATAGTTGGTAAGATGTTTACATATGACTAATTGTCTATTCAGTAAATAAGTAATGCAAGGGGATGCCTACAGGCAGGCATGACATGGGGAAGAAGAAAAATGCTTTTAGGTTAATTAACTAAAGACATGATCATATTTTGTTGTTGNCTCAAACACATAATTATGTTTTCCACCGGTCACGGTTCCACTTTATTTTGAATAGCTGTTTTTAATAAATAATGAGTTTCCAATCATTATATAGATAATCACATCAAGAGCTATCTGTACAGTAACCAGTTGTTTGTCAATTGTGCTGTTCTGTTGTGGCATACAATAAACATAGCATGGCCCATCTTTATATATCCAGGTGACACCAAACACATAACTAAACACTGAGAATTCCNCTTTGTGGTACACAAATCATGCTTTACAAGGACAGGTTTATAATAGACAAATGTTGCAATGACAGTTATAGGGGCCATATATTACCTTTGTAGGAAGTTAAGGGAAAGCAATAGTTTCATAAAACAGACAGTAATTACACAAAGGTTCAAAACTCATTTTATTCTGTAGCTCACCTATTAAACAATCCAGAGAGGTCTCCAAAGTGTATATTTTTGTAAAAAAAAGTAAGAGTAAATGACAAGACAATTTGATAAAAAAAAACCCCTTTAAAATTAAAATCAATAAGTGCCAAAGTTTTTTTTTTGTTACAAAAAGCCTATGTGGAAGCATACAACATTGTATCGGTTTATATACGATCTGCATTTGGTTATATTCGTAAACAATTTTTTGGTTAACTACTGTTGTTGAAAGTGCCCTAAATAGCATGTTGTGGGACAGCTGTTTATTTAATGGCTAGTAAATTAAATNACTAATATAGGGTTGCTTACAATGGACCTGATCCAGAGTTTACAGCAGCTGCATCCTGCGCCCGTCGTATCCATACTATTCAGAGCTGCGGAGGAACACCCCTTATCTCATTTAAATATGCTGGATGAGTAGGCAGGCNATTGCGGTCTTTGCGCAGATTGGGACTTAACGGCACATACACCAGGAAGCTAGGCGAATGAGCTGGTCTGAATCAGGTCCATAATATGCAAGACAGATAAATTTAACTTATTTACGCTGAAGACCTATTAACTTACTAACTGTTCATAAATTATTAAATACTGAAAAATTTCAGCCAACTTTATTGCTCCTACCTTGTCTATATAATACAGTGATCAGTGTATAGTGACGGTACATTCGTGTTTTTAAATTCATCACAAACGCTTTCACTTATATTTCTATATTTAAATCTCTGTAGGGATGAGGGAGACTTATACAATATTACAATGATTATTGTCGGTATCATTAAAAAGGATTTTTGAATGATAAATAAAATGTTTTATAACANTTTTAACACATTTGGACTAATGCGCACTATAGATTTTGCCCGTCTCTGTTCTTTCTTTTGAATTCTGATTTAAACAGGTTATAGTTAGATTGTCAAAACAGCTAATTTTAAGAGGATTTGACTAGCACTTACTGAAAAAGAGCTTTTATTTGGGGGCAACAAGTTAATTTCCTTCCCCTGATGTGCCTGCTGGAGCATAAGGCTTTTCTCATCTTACAACCTCTGCCTTGTCACAAATGAAGTATGACAACAACAGAGCCATTCATTGCCCGACTAGAAACAATAGGAGTGCTGAGCCTGCTAAAGCCGTTGCTCTGATTTCACACAACTTTCTGTAATTATTCTGTGAAAGTTAATAACCATGAAAGGAGCATGCTGCAGTACCCAATAAATCAAGCCTCTATGTTCTTCAGAGCCATTTGTGCAAGAGGAAGAAACAGAATGAAACATGGATATTATTAAAGATTGATAACAGCACAATGTTCAAAGCCCTGTAGCGAAAGGGAGTTAACCATACCTCCATAGGTTCTCCACATGGTTTACAGACATAGTGCTGAGGTCACCACCTTAAAGCATTTACTGCCAATAAAAATGTCAGGAACAGTGTAGGAACATCGATCAGAGACTCCCATTCTAAAACTTCCAAGAGTGGTTGGTGGAAATCTGCATCATACCTTGCCTAAATTTAAGTGGATGAATGCTATCCATTCTGAGGGGGAAAGGTGGGGGTCCCTTATTTTCCGTTGTTGAATGGGTCCAGTGGCCATCCTTCTTAGTTTTGGAGGTTTCTGTGTGTCTGCCTTATTTTGATCAGCCTGGTAATGACAGGCGTACTACAGTTTCTCTTTTATGCATATTTACTGTTCTTCTACTGTTTATCTGAGTATGTAGTGTATGTCCCTCTGTACCATGTACCAGTTTTCCATTAGTAGAAGAATTGAACTGACAGATTGTTTGTTTTTCTTTTTATGGTTTCTTTTGTGTAAAATTTTATTTATTGAAAATGTTCAAAAGAAAGAAATTATACAGGATAAATTATTGCAACACTCTATATGGTTGCAAACAGTCTCTGTTGAAAGGAGTGTTACAGGGGATGTAAGTCAATGTACAGCCAAAGCTTATTCATTTATTTACACTTTTTTTTTAATTTGTAGAACTATCGTATGTTTATATACAACAGTCATAAATATAGCTTTTCGTCTCATTATATTATGTTTTCTCCACCTACTGAATACAGAATTTACATTTTGACCTCTCACTTAGTATAGGACTTTTGGCTGAAATATGGAGCAGAGTTGCAAATATCTCTGGTTCTACTTTCATAAATCAAAGCGCCATCATGTTTATAATGTTTGTCCATAATCTGGATGGAATTCCATGCCCTAATTGGTAGACGTTTCAGTTTCTCCATCCAATTATTCCTGTGGTTAGAATTCAGATGATTACCTATCCCTATTCTTAGAAACTGTTAAGATGGCCTTTAACAGAATGATTGTTGCCAAATGCCATATATCTAGCTCATCCTCTGTTTGGTTTAACAAGACAATGNGAACATTACCTTTTGTATACAAGACAAAGTTGGCAGACTTAAATCAGAGTTGAGAAAGAGCAATCTACTGTTTATTTCAGAAATCTCACGAGACACAAAAATAATGATTCAATTGAACCACTAATTTTTTTTTTTTTTTATCAAAAGTGCCAAAAGACCAGAATCTACCTCTCTAGTACAAATAAAATGTCTAAACAAAAATAATCTGTCATGTGCTTGACGTTAGAAGAGAGAGAGAGAGAGAGAGAGAGAGACAGACAGACTCAGGTTTATTAGCAATAATTGTAAGGCAAGACTAGGGGGTATATTTATTAAGCAGCGAGATTGAAAAGTGGGGATGTTGCCCATAGCAACCAATCAGATTCAAGCTCTTAGTTTCATTTTACACACTGGAGAATGTGAACTTTTCAATCTCGCCGATTAGTAAATATACCCCTAGAGCTCTGTATAACTGCGCTTTGGTCCTTGATCCTCAAAGATGAAAGAATGTTTATATGTGTTTTAACATGTATAATTCAATAAAACATCTCATAAGACCAAATATGTAAAATCCTATCTGCATCTGTATGATGGAGCTTCTGTTCCATCTTCTAACCTCCAGAGTAGCTGTGCCCATACACCTGGGTCTTCCCCATCATGCAGAGGCAGCTTGTATGGCAGCTGAAAGGTGAGGTCTCCTAGGTCAACTCTTATTTACAAATTAAACATAAAGCTATGCAGCTTATAAAATTCTTTCTGCAACAAGCAAAGTGTTTTCTCTGCATGCAACAGAAATTCATGCACATGCATCGCTCATATTGCACAATGGTTTTGTTACAGTTGCACCTAAAAAAGTTGTAAGTGCAACTCTGGATCAGCCCCCTTGGTCTCGATGAACCGGATCCTAATTAAAGCAACTCAGCAATTAATTAGCTGTGGATAAAGTCATACCTGCCTTGCAAGTTCCTAGCTCCTGTTAAACAATTTCTACAAAATATACTCCCAGAGTCCATGTGGACAAAATGAATTCCAACTTTGTCAGCAGATTAGAACAGATNAAAAACACCTTGAGGTGTTTCTCTGCATATCCTGGAGATTAATCGGAAGGAAAGTGTAACGACCCGTATGGTACCAGGTGAGTTGGTAAATATGTGCAATACTTGATGTAATGACAGGTTCTTTATATAATTAATTTTTTTTTTTAAAGAATGGAGCAAATAAAGTTAATAGGAANCAGAAAGTGTAAAATAGAATCTTATTTAATTTCACAGTATACTAGAGTCAAAGATTACAACAAAAACAAGATAACAAATTTTTAAGTATTTTTAACAGACATAAATTAACTATTAAATGATTTTATCATAGTATCTTTTTTCCTTTTATGGTACTATTAATTTTCCTTCTTTATTTCTGAGCAGAATGACACCAGAATAAAACAAATCTATCACAGCTTTAAACCAAAAATTAAATTTTCTAATACTAATGTTTAGGAGGTGCCTGCCTCATAGAACGGTGTGGCAGTAGTTGAAGCTCTTAAAATTGTAATGCAATATGGAAGAAATGACTTTAATTCCTTATTATTNATCATTAACTCTGGAAGTATAGGCAATATTTCCCTCTCTGAAAANGTTGTTACCATATAGTGGAAATGGTGGAGGAAAAAGGTCTGTCTCACCAGCACATTCTATAACTGTGGAAAGGCAGCATCTCTGTATAGTACAGCAATTTTTGAAGTGCTGGTAAATTTCTCCTTAATATGTCCAGACTGTCTATATCAGATGCCAACACATTATCATTACCAATGNGAGAATCTTTATTCAAGAAGCATATGAGATAAAGTATAATAAGAAATACGTGCGTTTTCTTGATCAGTACAAGTCTAATTCTCAATGAAGATTCTTGATCTCCTTCACTATCATCTGTACATTGTTTCCTATCAGCCGACATCAAAGAACATAACAATGATTCCACAGGAAACACAGCGAAATCTCTTTCGTAGTAAATGTTCCCCTCGTGATCCACCTCCTGGCACATGCACCAACTGCTCCTCACCCATGCGCCTGTAATCTTACTTTCCCTCTATAGCAACAATAACCTAGAATTAAACCAATAGCAAAAGTCGCCCTGCACTAGCTTTAAATGCCTGCTTTACTGACCAAANCAGCCAGGAAATAGCACAAGGTCACAGTCGCCCCTCTTCAGCTCATTTGTATATTGAAGAGTCATATTAAGCAGGATGGCAACTTGTAATATGCAAAACATTATGTAGAGAACGGAGCTGGGCTATATGGAGTTACAGCATCCAGTAGTATTTTTTTTTTTTTTAACCATGAGCAATACTAGATGTCACAGGGATCAGGGTAAAAGCTAAGGAGATGAAGAGCATAAAGTTATTAGTTGGAAATACCATGTTGAATTGCATGGGAGGTCAATTTCAACTGTTGCAAACAGTATTAGAGGCGAGATATGATGTTTCCTAATCCAAGTCCAATAATAGAGTAACAGTAACACTGGTCAGTATCTGTGTGCAAAATGCAAAAATAAAGTATTCTCCCTCCACGCAAACACTAACATTCATTTTACCTCCCTTGCCAATCAACATGGTTTTGTTGAAGTGAAAATNTACACTCTTGCTTTCAAAATTAGATCTGGTCCAAAGTTTCCATCATATCAATGGGCCGGATCTAGATCCAATATTGATAGCAAGTTTACCATCATGTACTGTGCATATATAGCACAATAAATTCTACTTAAGAAGTAGCCTGATGCTGTATTTCTTGTGGAATACAATCTCTGCACGCAGGGCAAGCATATGGACCATATGCTTCCACTAAATATGCATGGTCTTTTTTAAACCATTTTATTGTAGTAGACATGCTAACTCGAGTTACCACCCGTCAAGGATTACTCTGGACACTCCAGTAATTAAGACTGGTTTCCGATGTTCCCTTATGCCAACCATGAAAACCAATTTGTTCAGCTACTCTTTACCAGACCAAAAACCACTTTACACAAGAAGGCCTAAGTTCACTAAGTGGGGAGTTTGCAGGGGAATTGAAAAGTGGGAATGTTGCCTATAGCAACCAACCAGATTCGAGCTCACAGTCTCCAGTATGTAAAATGAAACAGAGACCTCGGATCTGATTGGTTGCTATGGGCAACATCCCCACTTTTCAATTTCCCTTGATTGCTCGAGGAAACAAATGTGGCCCTGACCAGACAGAAAACTAGTAAGAACGACAAAAGCTACTGTAAAGTGGTCTGATTAAATAATAAAGAAAAAAAAAAAACCATTAACATTCCTAATCTGGGTTTTGAGAGATTCGAAACCAGATTATAATTGATCAGACTGTCTGGTGGTCTGCCTAATTGGATTTTCCAGTTCAGAATGGACACCTGTTAAGTCAGAGAATATATTGCAATCAGTTGCATAATAAGTNACTAGAATACAAAAACAATAAAAATAAACTTCCATAATATAAAATATTTGACGTTTGGTTAAAAATCACAGAAATTATCTATACTTATGAGGCAAGAAAAACAACACATTTTTTCAACAAATAATATTCTAGAAGAACCTGACATGCTGGCTAACTCCTGACAAAAGTATTATGTAGACAGGAGCAGCTATCATAAAAACGGTTAAAGGTTAAACATTTAAGCCTGTGGAATTCAGAACCACCTGACTGAATTATTTATACTTCAGTGAAACTATGGATGAGTGCAAACTGACTAAAATTCTGTCATGAGACTTCTGAAAAATAACAGATTTAACAGAATAAAACACTGTAAAATTAAAGAAATGATCACATGTTTAATACTTGTAACTACAAAGTTGCTAGAAAAGAAATTATAAATGAAGAGGAAGAAGTTAACTGCTTCTTAATTGGCGGTATTTTATTGACCAAACCAAGTTTTTTTGCTTTACAATTATGAAAATGTACATAAACAATTTTCACATAAACAATATATACATAAAAATATTCTTATGTGCTTTTTTCTAGAAGTGCAACTCTATTTCACCATAACATTTATAGGTTATATACAATATAAATATTCACCCTATGTTAAAAATTCTCATTTAGGGGGAAATTCACAAAAGTCGAGTTTGGGTAACCCGCGGCTGCGATAAACTCGCAGCCGCGAGGTTACAAGTACGCAGGCGCGATGTCACCGCGTCTGCATTGAACAACATGCAGACGCGGTGACCTCGCGCCTGCGTACTTGTAACCTCGCGGATGCGAGTTTATCGCAGCCGCGGGTTACCCAAACTCGACTTTTGTGAATTTCCCCCTTAATGTTTATTATTGATGTGCTAATACTCTGGACTTGATCCAGAGTTTTGTGCGGCCACATGCACCTCTGGATAGCACACAGGGGAAAGGAGCATCTCCCTTTTCCTGCTTCTGTTGGACCCATATGCAAGCGCAGAATCTGTGGCTTCTACAATCTCAGCCTCTACGCTTTTGACTTGGTGTAGTTTTTGTTCATAGATAAAAAGCTGGCATAGTGGCAGAATGCCGCTACTATACACGGACATTCATAGTAAATTATGTGATTTAGTTTTTTATGCTTGTTTTTACAACTTAAAAAATCCCATTCAAATTATTTTTGTTATCAATGGCTGCTACTACACCAGCTTTTTAGCAATGACCTGCTTCTTCATTCTTATTCTTGCACCTTTTCTGAGCCAATCCAGACTTCCAAGTCACCACCATTTTACATTTACAGAAGTCAGAATTAGGACAGAAGGGAGTTTCTACGTAGGGAATCAGCTGCGAAAATACTGCCGGTGGATGGCACCAGTGCCTTTGAAGAAACAAGGGCCCACAGACACCAGAGCACCACCTGAAGTATTAATAAAATAAAAATCAGTTCTCCGCGCGCCTCACTCAGACTTCTGATGTTATTGTGTAAATTATGTGATGCAAGGACCTGCAGATCNGGATACCTGCAATTTTATTGGTGGCTCATCTACTATCATTGGAGGCTACAACTACTGTAGCAAAAGCTTTTTTGCAGTGTAGCACAGGAGATTCGGCTGCAGTTCGGCCAGGATCCCCACACTGGTGTGGTGTGTCCTAGTTGCTAGGCAGCCTGGATGATCTCTATTGCTTTGCTTGCTGNAATATAAATAATTTATATAATTATTAGTTACTGGATATCCCTTGTTCCATCCTTTTGTCATAAAGTTTGTATACACTTTGTATTATCAGGCGTGATATGCTTCATCTTTGTACTCACTCTTCAGTTTTTTAACATTTATGTATATTTAATATATGAATTAGATCAATAATTAAAAAGAACATTTGCCATGCTATTCAGCTTAGTTGATTATTATTATTATCAGATTATAATTACTATTTTAGTGTTATTCTTATTACAGTGTATAGACAGAGTTAACGACAAGCCATAAATAAATACAATATCAGAAGCCTGGTGCTATATAACAGAATAAAACAATACCATATTTGCCAACAAATAGATGGTGCATAATCATGGTGCTGGCACATTGAAGATGACACAGTGGGCTATTTGAGGGTGAGGCTTGTTATTCTATATGACCCACATGCAAGCATGAAGTACACTGTAAGTGTCAGTATGGCTGGTTGGGAGCTCACGGGCGAGTCTATAGGATTGAAATGAAGGCATTTTAGTCATTCAGACTTGCTTTACTCTTTTCTACTCTCCTTATACTTTGCTTGAAACGGCATCTCGCCAGTGCAAAGTAAAGAGTTTACTTAATGAGTTTAAAATTTTTTCGATTGTATATGCAAGATACATTATATAGCAGGATATTCCTTTAAAAACATTATTCAGAACATAGTGAAGTTTGTATGTTCTACACATATCGGCATGGGTTTCCTCCCACACCACAAGAATATGTTTGTAGTCTAAATTGGCAGCTGACTAAATTGTCCCTAGTGTATGTGGCCCATTGTTTAATGAACTTGCCCTTATGTTTCTCTATATATTGTAAGCTTGTGGGCACAGCCCCCTTTCCCACCTATTTGGTCACCACCCAGTCATATCTTAATGAGTGTCAAATGGTTAAGCGCCAAATAATAGGATGGTGCTATATAAAAAACTTGGAAAGACAAATTTGGCAGAACATTGATTAGTGACCAAGAGGTTACATTAAATTCTATTGATAACACTTTTAATATCTTGATTGTTGATTTGAAAGAATGCTGTACAATGAAATTAATAAGAAAAACAAAAAGGAAACAATAATTACATGCCAAGATATATGTAGTAGTAAATAACTTCCAATACAATGGAGACTATATTTGGCATTATTATGTTAGTTGCTTTCCAGCTTATATCCAATNATTTAATAGTGTGGTTAATTATATTCCAGTCACATAAGGGTTAAGAGGCAAATCACTAACACACAGAACTGAATTAACAGACAACACATTTGATAATACTGCAAATGTTTTTAATACTGCAAATTGACAGAAAAGTTCAATGTAGTAAAATAATTATAATTAGGAATATACCTAGTTTTGCAACAGTGGGACTATATATTAATTCCCTTGTTACAGAGCACATGCATAAATATTATATTAGAAACCAATCTTTAGCTTTTACTAAACAAACAAAAAAATTTGTGGAAATCACCCAGATAGAAAATATATGTTTAGCAGCATAACTACATACAGATAACCTAGAGTATTCTTGATTGCATACTGTGAACGTATTCCNTTTCTTAAAAGAATAGCAGAGCTGTATCTAATATCAAAGCAATAATATTACAAATATTTCTAGCAGGGTCTGCCCAGGACATGGAAAAACTTTCTCNGTGCCAGTTTACTAGGGAAAGGCATCAAAGTACTGTACCCAAGCTGGTATATGTGTTANTAACTTACTGCAGATATTCAATGATGCACAGTCACAATTACTTTTAAGTATGCAATCATTACAGCATCCAGAGGGAAGAACTATGCACTCATTTAACACAATAACTAAATGAATAACAGATGTAACTATTTGTACTTACTGTGTTTTTGTTGGTCAAAATTCCATCACAGCTTCCTCTGCGTGCCTTGTTCCTAGGGTATGGAATAGACATGGCACTGATGATCCAAGAGGGTGAAAAGCTTGCTTTACAAACTCATGCCTAAGCAGAAACTGAATAGCTCAAACACTTGACTAACCATTGCAATCATATATACACACACNAACAAAGGAGGAGCTATGCTCTGAACTGATGGTCTGCTCAGTCAAACAGCTGACTGAGATCAGAGATGCAATTTTTCCTTATTCTTTTTTTATAATAATATTGTATTTCATTTTTTAATCAAAACTTTAGGGATTAAAGAGTACATGATGCCCTAANCACATATGCACCTAATATAATCCATCTACTTGTTTTCATTTTCTAAATAGTGCTATAAAGGGAAGCTCTCATGATTGCTTGCTATGCATTTTAATACAATATGAAACATTTAGAAAGGGACTCATTCAGAAATAGGACTCATTCAGGCATTATCCAAAAGTGAGTCAAAATATTGTGTCGCAAGCGTTCCAGATTAGCTGTTTATAGAAAAAATGTTTGCCTTAATTCAAAATTGCATTTATATTTAACCTAATTGTAATATGGGGCTTTATCCAAACTGTGGAAAATGTGTTGTTTTCTGCAGTCTGNTTTTGGTACTATGTGAGAGCACTACGTAAACTGCATAATGTACACAGAGGGGTCATGTGTATATGCAAAGTANGCATTGGAGAAGGGGGAGGTATGTATGCATACATTAAGGGCTTGGTTAAGCCCTTCCATACCTTAAAGTAACATTAGGGTTTCATTTGCAGATTCCCCTTCTACACCACTTCCCCCACAGGCAGGGGAATCATCCTCTGAACTCTAAAGCTAGGTACACACAGTAAGATAAATTGTTCCAATTGAAAGATTTTTTAAGTGTGGGCAAAACCATGTTGAATTGCAGGGGNGGTAAATTAAATTAATTGCAATCAGTGTTACAGGTGAGAGATGATGTTTCCTAGCACAAGTCTAATAACAGTGTAACAGTAACGCTGGTCAGTATCTGAAAATAAAAGTTTTCTCCCTGCATGCAAACAATAACATTCATTTTACCTCCCCTGCAATTCAACATGGTTTTGCCCACTCTTGAAAAGTCTTTCNATTGGAACAATTTGTCTTACCGTGTGTACCTAGCTTTAGCTATGCAAAATTGTGGTTCACCAAATGCTGAAGGACTGGATCTAGAACCTGTTGATTACAGCTAAGTATAACTATACAAGTCAGGCAATATATACATGTCATACATTTTAAAAAGAATATATTTATACACATATGATCCTTTAGAAACAATGAACCTGATGCAGTATTTGAACCATATTGAAATATGCGCATACAGTATATGTCAAGGCGGCGTGTACAGCTGCAGCATCTGCTGATTACTTATGTATGGATTTCTTTTAATGCAGCATTTGTATATACAGTACATGCGGAAAGTATTCATGCATTCATGATTTCCACATTTTCATATATTTATTTATTTATTAACAGGTTTTTATATAGCGCCATCAGATTACATAGCGCTTTACAATTTAACAATCAATAAGACATGACTGGGTGGTAATAGACAGAATGGGTGGGGAAGAGGGCCCTGCTCGCAAGCTTATTTAAAGCCTTATTCCAAAATGGAATAAATAAATTTTTTCCTCAAAATTATACACACAACACCCCATAATGACAACATGAAAATGTTTTTTGGGAGGTTTTTGCTAATTTATTTAAAATAAAAAACAAAATCACATGTAGATTCACAGCCTTTGCCATATATATAAAGTTCCACACTTGACAGTGCATGTCAGAGCACAAAGGAAACATGAAGTCAAAGGAATTGTCTTGAGGAAAAAATCTGGGGAATGATACAAAAAATATCTGCTACTGAGCATAGTGGCCTCCATCAGCCATAAATAGAAGAAGAAGAAGCTTGAAACCACCAGGACTCTTCCTAGAGCTGGCCATCTAAACTGAGCAATCTGGGGAGATGGAGGGCCCTAGTCAGAGAGGCAGGGGCAGCCCTAGGTTTTGCAGGGCCCTAGGTGAGAATTTTTATGCCTCGGGGGGCATAAATTAAATGAAATGAAAAAATGTAT
>JABWIB010001605.1:38490-48889 GCA_016617825.1 Platyplectrum ornatum | reverse complement strand
GCCCACTCCCCCAGTCTATACAAGTCCCTTTGCAGACCAACCACATCTTGCTCTGTTTTTATTACCTTGCATATTTTAGTATCATCCGCAAAAATTGTGACTTTGCTTTCTAAGCCATCACCGAGGTCATTTATACATGCCAGTGCTTCCGTATAATTTACAGTATGTCTCTCAAATCTTCCTGTTATTGGGCTCGATTGAAGGCCTTTTTCAAATTTCTCCTATTGTACCCCCTTGCTTTTAGTTTCTCTGCCAACTCCTTCGTCCTTATCTCAAACTGTGTCTGATCTGAACAGTTCCTTTTTAACCACAGAAACTCCCCATAGGGAACCCCCCTCAACGTTGCTGGAAAATGTAAGTGTAAAATGCGTGTAAAATGCTGTTGGTAGCAGTTTGCTTATGGTATATATCTTTTTACAGAGTAGAATCAGCTTTCACAGTATTTGTAAGGTCTAAGAAATTGACCTGAGATTGGCTGGAATCCATCGTGAGCCTCAAATTAAAATCATTTGTGTTGAGGATGGAGATGAAGTCTTGGATTATTATTATTATTTTGACGTCTTCCTGCCATAGAAGGAGCAAATTATATATGTACCTGGCCCATAGGCTGATGTGGCCCGTATATTTTGTATGTTCCTCTGTAAAAACTACTTCCAGCACCCGAGATACCGATTAGCATATGTGGGCGCACATGCCACTCCCATAGCTGTACTCAGGTCTGTAGATAGAATAATTTAGGAAGTAGTTCCTATGCAGAATGAAGCTCAGCAGGTCAAGAGTGAAATTATTAATCTCCCTGGTGCCCTCCATCTTAAGAAAACGTTCTATTGCCTTTAGGCCATACTGGTAGTTTATGCTTGTATAGAGAGTCTCTACATCCAGAGCACAGAGTCACGTATCTGAGTTTAGTGTGATGCCCTCCAGTTTTTTCAGTATATACAATGTATCCCTCACATAGAAGGGCAGGGCTTACAAATTGACTGGCTTTTTCAGTAAGGCTATTGATCCCTGAGACAATTGGTCTTCCCGTGGGGACCTTGCTGTTCTTATGTACCTTTGGGAGCATGTAGAATGTAACTATCGTTGGGTGCTAGCTCTCCTTTACCAATCATACCTATGGGGAAGGCCCTGTTGGTCATACTCCCATATTCCTTCTTACAGGAGTCAGTAGGGTTAACAATTAACCTCGTGAAGCAATTATTATAACCCAATTGTTGCTGTGCTTCTCCAAGGTACAGATCGCAATCCCACACGACACAATTGCCACCTTTGTCAGATGGTTTAATGACCACATTATCCCATGTTTTAAACTCATTCATTTCTTCCCTGGATAGATTGTAAGTTTTTTTGGGGGGAGACTGATATGACAAATCAAAGTCATGTGCCACTAATTGTAAGAAGGTCTGTATTTGGGGATTGATATTCACACTGGGTAAAGAGGTTGTTTGGATTCGTCCATTACTTCTTGTAGGGCATGTAAGGCCTCACATTCCTCCTTATCAGTGTCTTTCCCAATAGTGCTATCCCTTGATTCTTTCATTTGTGCAAAGTGTTTCTTAAGAAGAATCTTCTGTGTAAACAGCTCTAAATATTTTTGTAATTCAGAGCCATTACATAAAAATGAGGGACAAAAGTATAATCCCTTTCCAAGGACTTGTATTTATTAAGGGGTCAGTTCTATGTTCGTTAAATTTATAACCTGTAATGGGCATTTACTTATCTCTTGTGGCGACTCTGCCCACTGGAATGCCAATCTCCGATGTTCCTCTTTTTGCGATGTGCGTCGCCCCCACCTGATTCTTCTCCTGTTGTTTTCCCTATAATGTCGGGAATTGTTCCTGGGGCCCTGCGAAAAACCTGTCTCTGCCTGATTCTATTTATCTCTGAGTTCTCAGTCTCTATGGGGCCGATTCAATCCCGTGCGAAGACGGGAAAAAGCGCGAAGTGCGCTTTTTCCCGTCTATTACGGGAGTGAAAACTCGCGTTCTTTTGTACGCACCTCTATGAGGTGCGAACAAAAAAACGCGAGATTTTCTGCCTTACGCAAATAGCGTAAGGCAGAAATCTCCGCGCGAAGGGGGATTGAATCGGCCCCTACCTCACCCTCAGACTATTGAACTTACAAATGTAAATTTGCTCATGGGCAAAACCATGTTGAATTGCAGGGGAGGTAAATTTAATGCTATGGTTTGCATTCAGGTAGAATACTTTGCTTTTCCTTATTGCACAAAGATCATTACCATTTTACACTGTTTTTAGACCTGCAATTCAACATAATTTTGCCTACTTGTGACTTTTCGCTAAGTTCAACAGTACGTAAGTCTGGATCCAGTTCAATGCGATTTTTGTTGTGCTGTGACAATTTACATGCAGGTTCCTTATAAATGTAGAATTATTTTTCACATCATCAATTACTTTTAATATATTGTACAAAAAAGAAAAATAATATGTGGGTTCCCAGTTAACAGTTTTTGACGTTTAAATACACAGGCACTTAAAATGGCTCATGCTGGGATTTCGTTGTCTGAGTTGGAAGCATCTGTTGCATCTCCTTTCACTTCCAAAATTCCAAATATTGAATGTGTTCCAAAGTTAGTAAAGTAAGTTGCCATTCTTTCCTATTTGTTATATAGTTATAACTACTAGAAGAAATTATATGTAAGTTAAATAATAATAATATTAATAATAATAATAATAATGTATTAGTCTTCATTGTATTATTATTATTAGCAGTAGTAAAAGTAGTAACAGTATGTAATGATAATATTAATATTATTTTTATTAATAATAATAATTTAACTTTAAATATATTAAAGTATTTAACTACAAGGCCGAAATCATGAATATTACCAGGGACAGACTACAACTAAAAATCAGCCCTGGCATTTAATGCACACAGACCCACGTGCTGTGAAGTTTGTGTAATTTTATTGTGACTCACTGATGGGGAGACACCATAAAGACACAATGAGAAAAGCCACAACCTAAATTCAATGTATGGAAACAGATGGAACCCATATTAAATATAATGAAAGTCTTTATATTGCTCATGTAAGTATAAATATATATTCATATAAACAGCATTAAAAAGCTTAGCTGACCATCAAGACTTAGATGATAATTCTCAGAGAGGGAGGCTTTTAGTCTTAATATTAATGATGTGGCTCAACTCTTATGCTAGAAAATATAATAGACTAAAAGTGAATGCACTTCATGTAATGGATCATAAAATACAACAAAATGTTTAGAAGTTTGTTTAGGATCCTGGCCTATGTGCTGAAATGAGAATATTGACACATGCATAGATTACTAATCACAATTTGCTTTCTTGGGCAGGGAAGGCCGGAATACTCTTGTTACCTCATTCTCCATCTTTAAGTTTTTGACAATGTATGCCATGATTGTAATAACATGCGTCTTGCTTCTGTTTTGGGTAAGATGATCTTTCTTCCCTAATAGAAATACATTAACATTATGTGTTATGTTTGTCATCCATAATAAAATAACAATATTTCTTAAATGTAAATTTTAAAAAATCTAATATGTCTACTATTATTCTTTATTTTACTTATTAAGTATGTTATCTGAATATAGTAGATTAATTTAAGTTTACAATATAATTGAATTAGCACGTAATATAAATGTATATTAATTCTGAGATGCACCCCTTTTACACAACAACCTTCCTAGGCCAGAGTTGCCTACATTCCAGTAAAATATGTTTAAAGCCCAGTAAAAGTTAAGTTTTATGAGTTTTACGTATCTGCAACGCACTGTAGGCGGGGATAGGTTGGTTTCTAGAGAAGACGGGGGGGTGACTTTATGTGCTGATTTGCTTTGTATGTAAGCAGATGAAAATATTTAAGATGGGCTTCTGGATACTTAAGTGTACTCAAGCATGTACGAGTTAGGGGAGGGAGAGGGGACAGGAGGAGGTGACAGGAGGTGTTAAGTTGTCTGACAACCAGGCAACACTGTTACAATCTCCTCATGGCTTCACTACACAGTGGTTTAAGCAATGGCAGACCCTCCAACATGACCCATTCCACCAGGTACATAATACTCCGCTCCTGGGCTTTCAGCTGTCACTCACCTGGTTATAACGAACTAACTGATGTCAGAATAATTAAACAATGATGGTTACCATAGTAACTGATTGCTGGAAGTTCCAGAACAGAGTATTTTGTACCTGGTGGAATGGGTCATGTTGGAGGGTCTGCAATGGCTGTGCTGTGATGCAGGAAGAGATAGTAATAGTTGTAATGGTTGCCAGGCAACATAAAACTTCCTGTTTCCTCCTCCTTGCCTTCACAGGCTGCACAGCCGATGCTTGAAGCATCTGTGTAGTAAAGGCAGGAGGAGATTGTAAAAGCATTGCCGGGCAATTTAACACCTCCTTTTAAAGTTGCCTCCCAGGCATCCAGATCCGTTGTTACGATCTCCTACTGCCTTCACTACACAGCTGGTTTAAGCATGGCTGAGATGTGATTGCAGGAGGAGATCGTGATAGCGGTGCTGGATGGCAGGAAGGCATCCTCAGCAAAGAAGCAGGGCAAGTAGCCCATAGCACTGGATACATCAACGGTGCTGCGGACCAGGCGTCAAATGCATCCCTGCCCCTGGCCCTAAAATAAAGATTTACTTAAAAAAATATCCGGAAATTAGAAAATTAGGAATTAATATCTAATTAGTGTTTAGTCTGTACAACAATTTATGGATAATAGTCCTTTCATCATTTTCTTCTATCAGAAACAAACACTACTTGGAAATTTCCTGTACCTCATGCAAGATATGGCTATAAACATTCCAGCATCTGTAACTCGTAAGTAGCCTTTTTAATAATTACCGTATCTCAGATGAAGAAGAACTATTGCTAGTAGAGGCTACACTATGTTAGTATAATTCACAAATATATTGCATATTGAATGAGCTGCACCAATGTTCTGCTTTACTCTTTTTCTAGTGAGTTTGAATGGACCTGCCCCAAAGCTTGCTCGATACAGACCACCAGGACATCTTCTTGCTCCTCCGCTGTTATTGTCCATGTTATTGCACACTATTTTCACTGTAGTTGTTCAGGTGACGGCTTTTATTCTGCTCCAGCAGCAACCATGGTTCAATGAAACAAATGTGTTCAGGTAACTGAGATAGTCATTTGATCCTTTTTAGAATTTACATATTTAGACACCAAGGTAAACAACTGAACTGTAGAGAGATTATTTGTACGATGCAGCAACTCATTCTGTAATTTTTACTGAAATCATTTACTTTTACAAAGGCAGTCTCTGTATCCACTGTGACAGCTTTTTAACACTCTGGGGGAAATTCACTAAACGTCGATTTCCTTATATCGCCAAGTGACATCAAAAAGTGTGTTGATTTAGCATTTTGTGTATTCTGTAACTGCCGATTTGTTTTGAAATCGCTGTGATATCGCTGTGTCGATTTTTCCCATATTAAGTATACAAAAGTCAGATTCAGTCGAATTCCTTATATCACCATGTCGATTTCCTAAAATCAACAGTAGGCCATTCGTCACTATAGTAAGGGGATTTGACACATTTCCCTAGCCATACCAATGATTACTAAATGGGAACACTATTTAAAGGACCCATTTTCATTGAAAAACATCTTTCATGTAAGTGTGATTACACGGTTACATTGTGTGGTGATTTGTCCATGATTTATTTTGTTAATTTTTATACTTTTTCATTTTTAATGTCATGTTGCATCTGTATTTGTTATAATATTAAACCCCCTAGGAGCTTCATCTATTTAATATTATTTAAACACTAGTTTCACAATTTTATTTACACCATTAATTCTGTATTTTACATATTTTGCTTAATATATTATGGCTATAATACGATTTTAATTATAAATTAAAAAACTTTATTTTTTATTTTTTATCTCTTATTTGGACATTGATGGAATAATTATGTGCATCTATTCTAAGGAACCATATTGCTTTCTTATCTCTCAGACAACAAAACAACAAACATTTATGAATGTTATTCATACCTTACATAAAACAAAACAGACACTTCTGACCCTGTATTAATGTGCAGGGCCTCCCCGGCCTGCCGCCCTATGCGACAGCCTAACTTCGCCTAATGGACGCGCCGGCCCTGGTGCCAGGTAATTGCCTGTTGATCAATTTACTATAGCAGAAGCAGGGATTCAAATTCGACAATGATGATGTAGCAGTAAATTTGACATGGTGATTTCTATTCCCCGGCGACTAAGGCCTAATTCGACTGGGAATTCAGCTGAATTCCCCGAAAATCCATTTGCCATCATTCGCCAGGGATTTCAAATCGCCAATCCAATTCGACAGTTACTGAATACTATACATCACCATGCACTGGCGATTTCATATCCCTGACGAATGCTGCTGAATTCATACCACACTACAAATCGACTTTTAGTGAATTTCCCCCTCTCACACAGGTGGAAATTTGTCTACTAACCCAAAATGTACTAAAAGGATTAAAAACACCCTAAACCTCTACATCCATAAACCCAGGAACCCTATCCTGGCTTCCTTATCTCAAAGCACTTAGAAAAAAACACACACCTCCCATAACACCAATTCCAAATATATATTTCAACTTTGGATCAACCTTACAATGTCTTAAGCTTTGTCAATGGCTTTCTATACCCTAAATATGACTCTGGAGCTAACAAGTGCTATTCCCAATAGTGCTTTATGCTCCATTACTTTTAATGCTGCATACTGGAAAATGTAAGCTCGAATTTGATTGGTTGCTATGGGCAACTTCCCCATTTTTCAATTCCCCAGCAAATTCCCTGCTTCATCATAATAAAATGTATACACAGGCCAGGATGGTTCTTGAATGACTTACAAGCTTCATTATGATTATTGGTTCCATGAAAAATTGTTTGCATTTGAACCTTATCGGTACTAGGTAGGCTTACAATGTTTTTAATACGACTACCAGTGCCATATTTTAATAAACTATGATTTCATTTATCCACAGTGCCTGTCTCCAATCAAACCACAGCACAGGAAATGTAACAATGCGAGAACCTGGCTTTGCAGAGAACTATTATACCACTACAATGTTTTCTGTCACTGGATTCAACTTAATTATTATGGAATTTGTGTTCTCCAAAGGAAGGCCATTTAGGCAGCCCATATATACCAACTGTGAGTAGCATTTAAAATGTGTTTTGTACTTATTCTCTCAGCGATCCGCAACTTGTTAAGGCCTAGTCATACGGAGGAGTTTCATGCCGAAATAGATCTAGACTTACGAACTTACAAGAGTAAAGTTACAAGAGGACAAATCATGTTTTGCAGGGGAGGTAAATTTCATTAGTTGCAAACAGTATTAGAGGGATAGAGAGGATGTTTCCTAGCCCAAGTCTAATAACAGTGTAACAGTAACGCTGGTCAGTATCTGTGTGCATAGTGCAAAACTGCAGTATTCTCCCTGCATGCAAACAATAACATTCATTCAACATCCCATGAAATTCAACATGGTTGTGCTCACTTGTAACTTTAAGCTCAAGTTCGAAAATACGAAGCGTGGATCTGATCCTTAGATATTTCACTTTCACGTCATCCCAGATCTATAAAACCAAAGGACAGATGAAGACTTACCAATGAATTACACAGTCGTCCCGTGTATCTATGCCCCTTTTTATGCATGCTAATATCTTATCGGCCCTTGCTGCTGCTGATTGACANTGTGCCCTATTTCTAAGTCTATTGTCTACAAGCGCTCCCAAATCCTTCTCTATTGAAGACTTCCATAAATTAATCCCAATGAATAGTTTTATAGTTATCTATGTTGTATCTCATCTTCCATTTGGCTTCCCAATCCTCCAGTTTATTTAAGTCCATTTGTAGAGAAACCAGGGCTCGAAGTGGGCCGGTATATGCCGGTATGGCATACCAGCACTTTTTCTACCACTAAGCCCTACCTCCTTGTATAGGCCCCACCCCTCCACATTGGGAAGGAACTTTTAGTACAAAATTGTGGTTCCAGAGGGGGGACAGGGCTTATATAAGGGAACAGGCTAAGCACCATACCCCCTTTAAAAAATGTCCACTTCGAGCCTTGAGAGAAGCTATGTCTTGCTCGGATTTTATTAACCTGCATAATTTACTATCATCTATTCTCCTACCAATTCTCAACCCAAGTACAAATGTTATTTGCTAGACCCAGTCTGATTCCCACTAGTTTTCTTACTAGCCACTAAGTAATCTTCATTATTATGCCTTAATATGCCTTCCAGTATTTTCCCCACTATTGATGTCAGGATAATAGGTCTATAATCCACTGGGTTTGATTTAATTTCCTTTTGAAACAATGGCACCACATCTACTATTCACCAATCCCTTGGTATTGAACCTGATTTCATTGAATCCAAGTAAATATGTTTAGCTGTGTACAGGGCCGCCACCAGGATCACCCGGGCCCGGGACTCACAAAGTCCCAGGCGGCCGGGCCCCCCCACATGACTGTCCCCCCCTGATGGCGGCCCTGGCTGTGTAGCTATACGCAATTTAGCTAGGCTAAGAAGCCCAAAGGGGACTTAATAAAATGAAGATAAATAAAGCACCAGGTCTAGATGGCATACACTCCAGGGTTCTCAATGAACTTAAATCAGCTGTTAGGGACAGGGATAGGATCAGTTTCAGGGACAGGGTCTCTGGCTCCTGGAGGACAACTGCAGCACCTGCAGGCCCCAGGAGCCACATGGGTCCCGGGAACATCAGGGGCCCCTGGAAACTCATGGGCCCCGGCGCTGTGCACTGGCTGCATCAGTGGTAGTTCCGCCTCTGCTTAGATCAGTTACCTGAGCTTCTAGAGAGACCAAACGCTTACATCAGGTTCACCTGTTTATTTGTCATTGTAATATAGTGGGAGCATCTTCATAACCACTATTAAGGAACCGGTAATTAGCTGTTGCCTTTACTAGGGCATAATTAAAGGCATAATTGGGATATTTTCTATGGCAGAGACTCCTATTGGTTTCCATTTAGCACAAGAAATAAAATAAAACAGGCATCAGAGGAGTAAGAGACAATTATGTGACAAAATGACATAGGGAGAAAAAATATATGACCTTATTACAAATACGAAATGAAAAGCTTTTGATAGTGATTATTGAATGCATGATTTATAAGAACAAATCTTTATGCTGCCTTAATTGTATTCAAATTATCTCCAAATTGGCCATCTTTATTAAGAGCCATATTAACAGTCATATAAAACATATTTCCTATAATAAAGTATCTCTGATTGAAGATCATCAGAAAAGATTTTCAAAGTTGTAGAAATTTTAGCACCAATTGTATAAATACTGTAAATATACATTTTGTGTTCCAGATTTGCTTTCCCTTTTAATCACTGTACAAGTAGCAGCCTATGTGTTTCTGCTTTTTGCTGATATTGAATCTGTGTACACAGGTCTGGAGGTATAGTATTTTATTTATTTAATTGGCCACATTTATTTCATTTTACATATTGTTAAATATCTGTTAACTTACTGTATCTTACATTAACCTTACCATTGTTAGACACATAGATGACTAATAATACAGAAATAGTGTTAATATTTACTGTAAGTTATATAACTCCATTATCTGTCAATCAAATGACCTGAAAACATAAAACACTGTTTTATATCTTTTCATACACTAAACATGAAAAGTCTTGTGTATTTTCTAAAGAAATGCAACTTTATGGTAATTTATGGTCTTGTGTGTTTTAATTATGTAGCTTGTGTGCATCCCATATTACTGGAGAGTGAATATCTTCATAATGGTCCTTGTCCTGTTTATTGTGTCGTACATTGTGGAGGTAATTATTTATTAAGCCACAGTTTTCATGCAAGAGCATTATAGTAATGTAAAAATAATAATAAATATGTTAAGGTAATAATTAAAAGTTCATATTTACAAAAATGATTGTAAAATATCAAACTTCAAACATTGCTCTTAATAGCGCTACTGTCTAAATACCATTTTCACTTACAATTGGTGCAGGGAGTGCATCTGCTACTGAGAATAGGGGAGGCTATGGCAGCTGTCCCTCTGCGTTCTAAGCAAGCTGTCACTGCCTGTCAGTGCTCAGCACCCCTGTGTATGATTGATGAGTGCTATTTATAAAATATATTGTGGGCAGATAGCAGGCACCTTCCTTGTTTGGTTCCATTCTAGTGACACCAAACTCTGCCTTCATACCCATCCATCGAGATTCAGGTTCCGCCTCCATGCTATGGGGTCTGTTTTTGTCAACCTCTGCTTCTGCCTACAATATTGCCATTATATATGCCAAGACATAGGGGTATATTTACTAAGTAGGGAGATTCCAGTGAAATTCGAATTTGGGGAAGTTGCCCATGGCAACCAATCAGATTTGAG
>JABWIB010001605.1:0-14955 GCA_016617825.1 Platyplectrum ornatum | reverse complement strand
AAAATTTTGCCTAGGGCCCCGCATAACCAAGGGCCGGTCCCTTCATAGCACGAAGGCGTAGTGCTGACAAGGCGTCATGACGCTAAACTGTTGCACTGCTGTGCTGTTGGTCATTAGTGGAGCAGCACGTAACTTTATGTTAAGGGCCCCAATTTTTTACATATATATATATATATATGTGTGTGTGTGTAATAAACGTCCATGTAATAAACGTTGTGAATTCAGAGTACTTTTGCCACTATGTACTGTATATTTATTCTTCCTCCGCTGCTCCCCTTTTTATGAGGTTCTCGGTTTGATGATTCCTCGTTTGCATACACTAAAAATAAAACACAGAAGGGGGCGCTCCAGTGGTAAAGTACATTTCTTTTAATGTATAAAATACTTGCAGTACACTCTCAAATATTCTGCGTACCAGAGAAAAACTTGATAATATGAATATCAGTAAAAAGCATCCAGGTACATCACCCAGCTCAACAACCATAGCCCTGAGCTCCTCTGCTCTCAGTTATTTAACAGCATGTAGCATGTAACATCAAAGAGCTGTGACAGGCTTTAAAAAGTGATGTCACAAAAAATAATAAAAACATAAAAAATAATAAAAAATAGTCCACTATAACATAAAGCTGTATCTCTCGAACCACAACACTAATCAAGTTCAGTGCACAGTCGTGGCCAGCAGCAGCAATGTGTATACTCCATGTGATGATGTACACATTAATCATAACTAGAGCCCCTGGCCAGGTGCGCTCACATTGAGAACTTTACGGAACCGAGCAGGGTAAAACTCTTTTGGCACGGGTAGTTAAGGCGTGCAACGCAATTTGACCTGACAAATTGACTGAACTGCCCAGATTGTTGAGCTCAGTTTTAACAGGGTATAATCAGATTCTAGCTGACATTCTCTAGTATGTAATATGTAACAGGTAAGATCTACTGGTGAGATAACATAAAATGGTTTGCACCTTTTCAACGCTGGGTAACGATATAGTTATTGATTGACAATCCCGCTCCGGGTTCCCAGTAAAGACACCTGAAACGTAAGTATATTTTCATTTAATTCATTTGTTTTTTTTTATGGTTTTAACATTTCTATGGCCACTATGAAAACTATATCATTCTTGTGTCTGTGCCGATTTTCCACGAGAATGATATTTGTTCAATTTGTATAATAATACCTCAAATGTACCACAATGACTTCATTAGTTTCATGGCACAAACTTTTTGTTGGGTTCAGTAGCTGAAATGATTACTTGAAAATTTCTACACAGCTAAATATAATCACCATATATTAGTTTGTTGTGTAAACATAGCAAACTTTGAATCTTTACTGTTTATTAAGCTTGTTCCATGTTATTGCTTTGCAGGAGCTGTTTGGATACAGAACAGAGAGGTGGCGGAAGGTTCTGTGTATTCTTGGTTATATCTTCTCTCTGGGGTTTCTTAGACTTCTCTTTTATTGGAAGGCAGAGTTGGATGTCTGGTGTCACTGTGTCCCTAGCAGTTTAGCTGAGGCTAATGTTGTTTTGCTAAGAACAACTGTGAGTATGTATATAATTTAGCTAGTATTTTCATGTCATCATAGGATGTTTGCATCATAAAATAAACTCTTCAATATTTGGTACTATATTTGGTAGTATACCGCCGCATCAGGAACTGGTCTCCCACATAATGAGGGGAATCACCATATGAACTAGTTAATAAAAATTAGTGTTCTGTCCATCAAACACTAATTTTGCAGGGGACAGAATCTGACTTTTTGTTATGATACCATTGCAATGTTCTTCTTCTTCTTCTTCTTCTTCTTATTATTATTATTATTAATAATAATCAGTCATCAATATTTTATTATTATCTTTAATGTCTGTCAAATGTGTGACTGTGGCTGAATGCCAGTATGTGTAACTGTGGCTGAATGCCAATATGTGTGACTGTGGCTGAATGCCAGTATGTGTAACTGTGGCTGAATGCCAGTATTTGTGACTGTGGCTGAATGCCAGTATGTGTAACTGTGGCTGAATGCCAGTTTTTGTGACTGTGGCTGAATGCCAGTATTTGTGACTGTGGCTGAATGCCAGTATTTGTGATTGTGGCTGAGTGATTTGTGTGTGTGACTGAGGCTGAATGACAGTATGTGTGACTGTGACTGACAGAGTGCGTGTGATTGTAGCTGACTGACGGTGTGACAGAAATGAGTTGATCCCCTCACTTTAGTTTTGGGTTCAGAACCGTTTGGTTTTGGAACTGAGGCGATTTTGTCCAATATGTATCACGTCAATAGTGAAAGTGCAAGGATATTCTCCTTAATGTCAAGCGTTGTGGCTCCAAAAATAAAATGGTCACAGTTCTGGATGTGCGTTTAATATGCTTGGTAGTGGGTTCCAGTATTGTACTTATTACTCAGTCCCAAATCCGGATCGGTATAAAGGAGAATAAGTTACTCACAGTTCTGCTGTTTGATGATGTAGTCACATGCAGTGACTCTGACATAGCAAGTCAGGATCTGTGTGAACAGTCTCTTCCTTCTGGCTTGTTGCAGATCTGGTGATGTTTGAAAGCTGGAGCGCTGTTTTCATTGGTAGATATACGTGGGGTCTGTCTTGGAACTCAGAGCATGCACTCTCCGGTTCTTAGGCTGACCCGCGTGTTTGGCTGGGCACCACTGTGTGCTCTCGCCACGTGTAAAGATCTCTAACACTGAACAGTTTACCTACGTGTTTCACACGACCAAAATGGGGCTTCATCAGGGTACTTAATCAGTCCAGTGGTGGGAGGTTGCCGGCTGNCCCTTTAAATAGCGCAATGTGCTTCCGGGCTCACACTATGGCCCAGATTCAGCTTTTTACTCTCATGACTTACACTCATGAGTTACACTCTCATGGGCAAAACCATGTTGAATTGCAGGGGAGGTAAATTTAATTAGTTGCAATCAGCATAACAAGTGACAGCTGATGTTTCGAAGTCCTAGTCTAATAACAGTATAACAGTAACGCTGGTCAGTATCTGTGTGCAGAATGCAACAATAAAGCATTCTCCCTGCATGCATACACTGACATTTATTTTACCTCCCCTGCAATTCATCATGGTTTTACCCTTGAGAGTGTAACTCATGAGAGTGAAAAGTTGAATCCAGCCCTATGATCGAAGGACCGGATATGAAGTGTGCGGTCCATCTGCTTTCTTATGTGTTCCATCTGGGGATATGCATATGTTTGTGAAACGCTATGTGTTCCATTTATGGGTTCCACCTGCTGCTTTCTGTGTCATAATATAGACCTTTTGTGCTACAAATCAAATATTTTGATATATAAATAGTAAATAGTAAACAGTGGTTCATAATGCATAGTATAAATGGCTATCAGCTTTGCTATCCCAAAAAACTGGTACAGAAGCTAATGGTTAGTGGGCTTCATAATAAAGAATGAATCAAAGAATTGAATATATGGAACATACATAACCCCTACAAAGACCATATCGTACTGTGGAAAAGATACATAGATGATGTGTTATGTATATGGTCAGGAGGCGAAAAACTCCTACAAGAATTCATTAGGTACATAAACACCAAGGATATTAATTTGCTATCCACTGCCGAGAGCAGTAAAGAAAAAGCTGTTTTTTTTGGACCTAGAGATCTTCCTGTCCGAAGCACAAAAACACATATTAAAAAAAAGTGGATGCAAATAACTGTATCCCAGCCACAAGTAACCATCATCCGACTTGGCTCCACAATATACCGTTTAGCCAGTTCTAGAGGATACCCCTAAACTGTACCAAAAGATCAGACTACGAGGCACAGGCTTGTGTTATATCTGATATATGTGTAAAACATATATCAGGTTGACCTACTCCAAATGTGGAGTAGGTCAACCTGATATATGTTTTACACAACCATGAGCAGCTGTACCCCACAAGTGACGAGATCTGCTAGTATAACGGATTCTCTAAACAGCAAAAATTGTGGTGAAGCAAAAAGGGGGGGGGGTTGGTAGCGCCGAAGATAGTCCAATAGAAATCAATTCAAAGATGATGTGTAGTTACGCCCCTGTACAGCGCTATAACATATAAAAATAAAAAAAAAGAGCAAAGCTAATAAATTTTTAAAAATGCTTCAATCTCTGAACAGGGTGAAAATAAAGAGTACATAAAAAAACTGGTGATTGAGATCAACACTAATAAAGCAAGCACAAAACAAGGTCATCCAGCTGTTTATGATGACAGTTCAATAATATACAAATCCATTGTGATGCCAGATGGTAAGGTAAGTAATTCATTCATTGAAATTCAAAAGAAAATCCTGTGCTGTGTCTCTTTTATTTCTAGTAAACCATGGAAAGGGGAGGTATGCCATATATGTTATATATGTATAACCTTTGGCGGCTGAGACCCTTTATCACTTGTAGATATGACATAAAATTCAGTTGATTGAAAGAACATGGCTCCTGATATAATAATATATTTATTTCATTTATTATTTAAATTGTATATTCACATATTATGGAGATCTAATTAAAACGAATTCCTTAATTCAGGTGCGTTATATACAAGTCCAAAAAATTCGATATGTTTGGGTCCCTTGTGAGAGCAAGTTTAAGAAAGTCGGGTGAGTTAAGGTGAAATATAAAAGATAGTTGACATAAAATGTCATGCATTAGATTTATATTCTAAGGAGTGCGGTTGGATGTTTTCTTTCAGCGTTCTAGATGAGGACCTGTCTTGTTCAGATATACATTCAAAATATGGCTTTGGGATGACCAAAGAGGAACAAAAAATCAGGTATAAAACAATCCTTATATTACTTTTATGATTTGTATGTTTTTTTTACAAATGCAGGTAAGGATTTATAATTAAGACATGTATATCTGTGTGCCTCTTTATGCCAGTACTTACTATTGCAATGTAGAGAGGGAAACTTGCATCACTAGGGAGTTGCAGGATTGCAGACCACAAACATCTCTAGACAGTGACAAGGGGCTATATTTACTAAACAGTGAGATTGCAGTGAGATTGGAAAGTGGGCATGTTGCCCATAGCAACAAGTCAGATTCATGTTCTCAGTTTCATTTTACACATTTGAAAATGTGAACTCAAATCTGATTGGTTGCTATGGGCAACATCCCCACTTTTTAATCTCACTGCAATCTCACCACTTAGTAAATATACCCGAATAATTGCACTGCTCTCCATTACTCTTAGTTACCTTCAAAAGGTGCAACCGCAAATGTGCCAGGAATTAGAGGGTGCACCACGTGGCTGCACTACATAATGTTAACTTAGAGCTTATGGTCAGCAGAGTAGCCAGGGCACAGAAACAGTGCTTGGCCCACCAAATTATTAACAGCAGTGCATACCTCACAACATTTCCAGCACTGAGATCAGGCCAAATAAGCCTCACTGCCAACTCTGCCCAGTCCATTCCCTTTTGCCTGGTGATCAGGCAACATTGTACTTAAAAAAAACCTGAAAACTTACCAGTTTGTCCACTTTTCGGGACAAACTTGTAAGCTTGCGGGACAGCGGGAAAGTCACCCAAAAGTGAGACTGTCCCACTGAATTAGGGACAGTTGGGAGGTATGGCAGTGAATCAGGCACTATATGTGTGTGTTGCAGTGCACACAGCAGCTCCCATCAACTTTCCTAAGCAGAGATCACACCTTTTAGGAGTATAGAAGAAAATAGATTTCAGGGCCACTTAAAGGTCAAATACTGCACCTGACTAAAGTGGTGTTTGGAAATGTTCAGGGTTTAGAAGCAATGAATGACTGGAGACACAGAAGTTGGGAATAATTTATGGCTGCAGATATATAAGGGGAGGAAAGGTGTCCGTGAAGGCATACAATGGGAAGAATGGATGACAGGAGACACAAAGGGTGAAAAAAGGAATGTCTGGTAACACATAAAGGTGGGCATCCACAAGAACAATATTGTTCTCATGGAAATTTGGAACAGACAAACGGAGTAATTTTACGTTTTATATTTATTTGTTTTTTAAAAGTGGCCATTCACTTCACTGGGTTTTGGCTAAAAATCGGCCCATGGATGCGCACTTCAAGAATGAGAAGGGATGACTGGAGGTACAGAGGGGACAGAAGGGTTGGGATATAACCATGCACTAGGTGAAGCCAGTCCTAGTGTCACCACTAAATGGGACATTGTAACAATAAAATGTTATTTGATGTATTAGAAAAATATAGTTAAATGGTTGTAATAGAGAACATGCTTTTTTTTTACTATATATGTACCATATATGATGTATGGATGTTATTATGAACCTGTTTTACAGATAGTGTTTATATTATGTTTTGTCAGAAAACAGATTTGTGGATTAAACACAATTACAGTGCAGATTATTCCAATCTGGAAACTACTGTCCAAAGAGGTAGGATAATAAAAAGTCACTATTCAGTGTAATACTTGGGTGTGTATGTTATCAGTGTATTTAGTAGCTGCATATCAGCATACCATGCATATCTTTTGTGTACACGATAGTATTTTGTGTTTAAATGGCAGCTGTCAATAATAATGACAATCATATTCTACAAACGTTAAATATTTGTATAAAGTTTACATTTTGTATTATGTTAAAAATGTTGGAAATGTTCAGAGAAATTATACTAACAATAAAAATAAAGTAGCAGCTTAAAAATATAAGACATAACACACAATCTGTAGACTCTATAACCTTAAATATCAAATAACTATTGTTCAAAGTATATTGGATAAATGTATCAAATGATTTCAATTTTACATTATACGTTATATTAACAGTATAATAATACACATTTAGTTATAATTAAATCTGGATTTGGTCCCTAATCCTTTACCATGCCTAGTAACTATTTTTTATGATTTATTGACTACATGTGGGCAATAAATAAATATCCTCTCTTATCTTTTATATAGATATGTATAGTAGGTGAGAAAATGTGTTCTACAGCTCTACCCCAAATTTATATACATGTAGCATATGCTTTTCCTATTCTTTTCTAATTATTATGGAGAAACAAAATGCAGTGAAAAAAGAATTACTTGGTTTTTCACAACTTGGATCATATTACATTGAATTTTAATCTTCTGAAGAGGATAAAAAAAAATAATGAATTCCACACAAGAGCATATTGTTAGAACATAGTCTGAGCCTCTTTGTATGAAAGCATTATTTTCCAGCATAAACCAGTTAATCTTTCTGAATACAATACAAGTTATTACTTCTTTTCTATTCTATTGTAATTGATAATCAGGTGTTAATAATTTCAAACATCTTGAATAAGATAAAGAGATAACATTAAAGGAATTCAGTGACATTAATTTTTTTAATCACACACACTGCTGTGGGTTTAAGCTATAGCAGGCATTTTTCAAATGGGCAGATGTCTTTAAAAGATTTCTGCATGGAAATTTACTAAGGGTTGAAATGTGCAACTCACCTAGACTAGTCGTGTTAAGAGGCGTATTGACCATTCGTGGACTTACTAAGCCGCAAGAGGAATTAAACACGCTTCTTTTGTTCTCGCTCTTATCTTGCCCGATTTCATCTCTCTCGCCTGAGTTTCAACATGATGCAGATATGATTTGTCTATTTACTATTCTGCAAGATGTCTTCTCACCTTGTTTGCGCTTGGCGAGATGTGTAGTCTCGCCAAACTAAAAGAGATGCCTTACCCTGGTGATTTGGCCTATCTCGTCTACAATGTGTTTCTAACTGGAAACACTATAAAAAGGCCTGTTTGTGCAGAAAGCAAGGATGTGTGAATCCAATATGGTGACCCTGTTTGGTATGCAAGGCATGTCAGTGCTAGCACACAGGTCACACGTAGGAGAAGAGGAGGAGGAACGTCATCAGCCCCAGATCCAGCCCCGGCAGGGAATACCCCCTCATGTTCGTTCCTTTATAGTGCGCTTGGACCTGGCTTTCCTGTATGATCAGAAGGTAGTGCAATTATTCAATCTCAACCTCACAAACCTCCTGAGCTTAGAAGAACAGGTGAAAGGGTATTTAGAGCCTGAAACATCTAGCTCTCATGCAGTTTCTGGGCTGCACAAATTAATATGTGCCATTCACATCCTGCCACTGGCTCTTTCCAGTCAGTGTCAGGCAGAGTGAATGGTATTTCACAGGCGAAATGTTTTTTAAACTCACCTTCCTCCTCCACAACATGAGAATCCTGAACATCAATCCCTACAGATATCTCCTTGGGCAGCCCGCTGCGCAGCTCTTCATATGGCTTCCAATGTATGAGTGCAGCTGGTCCATCCCCTGTACCAGCAGCATGTGGACTTGCTGCATCATTTTATCCTCAACGTGGCGTTTTATGTCATAGAATTTTTTCGGCAATTGGCCTCTGTCCATAAACCCCATGGACAACTTGCTACCAGAGGTATGTTTTACACCTATGGGAGGTTGAGGCAGCCTTGGAACCAGGGGATGGCTGGCAAATTTTGTCCTGAGGGGCAAGCCTACAGCAGTGGCCATAAGTATCAACCCTTTAAAGGGAGGTTTCATCTCAAGTATATTGAGTTACTGTATATACATACATCCTAAGCTCCATACATCCTTAACACCTCCATTATCAATATATTCATCAAGTAGTGTTAAAGATTTAATGGGGGTCTTGTTTTTATGGTGTTTTCTGTGTGGTAAAAATTACATTAAAACTTTATTCTCTGTACCCCACCATGAGTCTGTACCCTTAGACTTTTCCCATTATCCCCCTGAACCTCCAGACCTGTCCATTCATCACACTGTGCCCCCAGACCTGTCCCACCATCACATACCCCTATACCCCCAGACCTGCCCCTCCATCACATACCCCTATACCCGCAGATTAATTATACCTTTACCATTATATACCCCTGTGCCCACAGACTTGCTTCACCATCACATCCCCCTGTACCCCCAGACCTGCTTAATCATCACACCCCCCTGTACATCCAGACCTGCTTCATCATCACATCCCCTGTACCTCCAGACCTGTTTCACCATCACACCCACCTGTACATCCAGACCTGCTTCGCCATCACATTCCCCTATACCTCCAGACCTTCTTTATCGTCACACCCCCCTTTACCTCCATACCTGCTTCACCGTCAAACCCCCCTGTACATCTAGACCAGCTTCACCATCACTTCCCCTGTACCCCAAGACCTGCATCACCATCACATCCCCCTGTACCCCCAGACCTGCTTCATCATCACAACCCCCCTGTACCTCCAGACTTGCTTTATCATTACATCCCCTGTACCTCCAGACCCGCCCCAACATCACACTGTACTGTACCTCCAGACCTACTTCACCATCACACCCTCCTGTATATCCATACCTGCTTCACCATCACATCCCCTATTCCCACAGACCAGCTTCACCATCACATCCCCTATACCCCCAGACCAGCTTTACCATTACATCCCCTGTACCTCCAGACCTGCTTCACCATTGCATCCCTTGTACCTCCAAACCAACTTCACCATTACATCCCTTGTACCTCCAGACCTGCTTCACCATTACATCCCCCTGTACCTCCAGACCTGTTTCACTATTATTTCCCCTGTACCTTCAGACCTGCTTCACCATTATCTCCCCCTGTACCCCCAGTGCTGCCCCAACATCACACATGACCCGCAATTGCTTATAGGAGGGGCAGGCTTAGCGAGGATTACACTTGCCGCACATGAGCCGGTCTACATTTGGCTTCCAGGTGGTTGCTTTGAGCAGCAGCACATGCCGATCAGCGGACCAGCTCATGTGCTGCAGTGGCCCTGATCCACCAAGGTCACTACGGCTTGGGGGCAGCTGGTACCCTGCCACCCACACCAGCCCGCCCCTGCTTGGCACCTAAAATCTCTGATTAGAAAGGTACCACTGCCTCCCCAAAGCTGAATTTTCATCAAAACTGAAACGGACTAAAGTTTACCCTGACGACTACCATTTTAAATATAGCAAAAAAAAAAACAGTCACCAAACACAAAATGACAGATAGAGACACACACAACAAGCACTAGATAAACTAAAACAAACAATTACACAAACAATCACACACCAAGCACAACCACAGATATTAAATGGGGGAAAAGACTATAAAAAAAAAAACAACAACACAAAAACTACACCACCTACCTCCCAAACCAACACTCTCCCTCACTCACCAACTCCTACCAACGCACTCACAGAAACAAGGTAAAGACTATGTATAGGCATTAACTCATGTATAGGCAGTAACAGAATGCTAATTGGATGAGGAGAGATGTTAAACATAAACAAGGTGAAATGACCAAGTAAACTCGCCATATAAAATCAATCAAACACCCCCTGACAGATTAACTCGTGACCAAACTCGCCTATTAGTAAATCCATAATCTCGACGCAAGACGATTTGAAGTTGTGTTGAGTCTAATAAAAATCAATTCTCTGTCAATCTCACCCCATAGTAAATGCCCCCCCTGATCACTATCTGAAGTCCCAATCAGCTAAATAAAGCCCCTGTACATACTTTAGTCTCGTTTTCTGAGGGGCGTTAAGAAATACTACCCATAAACCTTTGCTGCAATGGTATGCTGCAATTACATACCCATCCACAAGGTGGCACTTAGCATAAATGTGAATGTGAATTGTTCCTTTATAGTTTTTGTACATACTGAAGTTTTCTTCAGACATCAGGACATAATTGATCTTTTATCTTTTATCCATTATCGTGTAACACTGATAAATATATCTTACTTTACACAATGTATTTTAATTCTATTAATTTATTTTTTGTTTTGTAACAGTAATAAGTCAACTGCAGAAGAACACACAGGGAGCTCTTCAAACATATATTGTCATTTTTATTTAAACATTCACAATGCAAATGACTGTCCATACTGTTTTATTTTGAAAGTAAGGAAATACATTGGCTATACCAATTATACATTTTTTTCTGCTTTTGCAGGTTTTCAATCCTTTTTATGTTTTTCAAGTCTACTCTTTAAGCATATGGATATCTCAGTCATACATTGAGTACAGCTTAGCTATAATCCTCATGACCACCATCTCTATAATAGCAACTGTATACAATCTGAGAAAGGTATGTATCTAAAGAAACATGCAAATAGTTCATTTATTTACTGGACAATATAAACCATGTTTGTTTTTCATTTCTCCCCAGCAATCTGTAAAACTGCACAAAATGTCAGCATCCTATAACAGCATTATGGTTACTGTGCTTCATAGAAATGGAGGTAAAAGTTATAAAGCCTGCTCCTATTGGTACATTCTCACCCTATGTCTATCATCCACTACCTTTCTCTACTCCTTTTAAAAATACATGTCTGTCCTTGTAACTCTACATAAACCCTCTCTTCTTTAGCTTTCAAGATATTTGAGCAGTTGATTTTTCTGGGTATAGTCCCCCTGTCCCTCCCGCCTCCCAGTCTGTCCTGTTAAGGGGACAAACTTTGTTTTTTATTTTAATCTTAAGATTTGCCGTGAGCCGCGGCATCGAAAGGACAGGGCTTGGGCAGTACAGGGCGGAGTCGGTAGATGGCGGGGCAGAGATGTGCGGGGCTTAGGTGTCCCGTTATCCAGCCCCAGTAAGTTGAGAGGAAACATAAATTATTACAGCAGATAACGGCCACTTGACCTATTCAGTCTGCCTAGGCCCTAACTGACTTTCACATTAGCATAATATATATGATATCCTTATAAATATCTCAAGCAGGTATATAAAGTTCTATTATGCTAGCTCCTATATCCGTTATACCATGCCCGATGAAGAGACCTGAGTAGTCTTGAAATCTTGCATATTAACAGCATTGCTTTTATTTTTGTTAGCCATTAAAAGATATAATATCTGCAATATTGCTGTTTTTGTTTTCCTCACTGAAAAAGAACAAATTTACTGGATAAGTAATTATTTTACATACATTTTCTCTAAACACATGTTTATCCACATGTCCTTATATTTTTACATTTACAAACGTAACTGAACTGAATCCAACAACCAGAGATCTGGTTTTACTTAAGGGCTAAAGCCGCCCTTAAGGCATACCTGCCATAAGCACATGCCGCCCCGGAACCCATTACATAAATTGCGTAGGGCTATCAAAATGCATTGCGCATGCACTTTGTCTTTTTCATTATAGTGATCATTTTTGCTTTGCTTATATCTGCAATCAAGATAATTATTTCATTTATACATCAACATAAATATCATGAACCAAAATAATAGGTGAATTGTATCATTTCTTCATATTCTGTAGAACTGGAAGAAGTGCAATCTCAGTCCTTGGTTCCTGGAGATGTAATTGTTGTTGGGGAAAAGAAACTTTTTTTACCCTGCGATGCCATTTTAATTAGTGGAGGATGCACTGTGAATGAAGCAATGTTAACAGGTAACATTTTGTAGATGTAAAATAAGCTGTACTAATGAAAGCTAATATTATGGAGAATGTGAACTCGAATCTGATTGGTTGTTATGGGCAACATCCCCACTTTTCAACTTCACTGCAATCCCACCGCTTAGTAAATTTAGGACCAAATCTGAACTCATATGGTAAGATATCCTAGTAGGAGTACATAGCAGTGAAAGAATGAACATTGTTATTTTTTAACATTTTGTTTCATACATGCATATGAAATGTTCTGTATTCTCTGAAAATGATTTGTAAACATGTCTTTGTCATTTGTGTTTCTTTGAGTGTGCTTTCTTGATATCAGGCAAACAGTCTGATATCACCCGAGTCTACCCAAGACACCATGTACACAGTTGGTTAGAACAATATCTATAATGTTTCTGGAAGTCTTCTTTTTATTTCCCAAACAGTCTAAGGGACACATTGTAGTATCACATAGTTTATAATTCTAGTTTCATATTTCAAGTCTGTGTAATGTTTTATGTCAATTAATTATGTGGCAAATGTAAAGATATAACATACTGAATAGCAGTAACATATTGCTATTTTCCAATTGAAGGGGAAAGCATTCCAGTGACAAAAACATCACTGCCTAACGTTGACAACTCCATCCCATGGATTACGCACTGTGAGGATGATTATAAGAAGCATATTCTCTTCTGTGGAACAGAGGTCATCCAGTCCAAGGGCAGTGGCCAAGATTATGTTAAAGCTGTTGTCCTGAAAACTGGTGGGTTTTCAACATTACATGACTAATTAATATATTATTAAAGAAAAATCATGTGTCAGCTGTACTTTAGTTTATGACAGACGTGATTCTGAAGATATTGGTCTTTCTTTAGACGACAGTTATCACTGCGGACCAATTCATGACCTGTGGACATTTTCCATACACATGGAGGTCTGTTCATTTGCACGGAAGAGGAGAGTGAGCTCCCCTTTCACTCTTTTCTCTCATGTGGGGCTAGAAGCACTTACACTGCCATAACCCTACTTGTTTTATTCCGTGAAGATGAGCAGTTCATACGACCATTGATCGTCATAAAACTGTTTAACCCTGTCCAGACTACCAAGACTGCATTAAAATACATAATATTATGTGTGATAATAGCTAAAACAGGGAATTTATAAGTCAATGCGTTAAAATTACATGAAAGATGAGACCTATTTATATTATGATGTACTACAAAAGCCTAAAATTAAGTCAATGCATACAAAGTTCCAACATACAGTGGAGGCACAAATTTGCTGTTTTATCGACCAGACTTTTATTGACCAGTCCCATTGAAAATGGGGTTGATAAGGAATAAGGATTGTGATGAATTTTTCCATCAAGACAATTGTATAATAAGAGCCCAGATCCATTCTGGAGGTATGGGGCCTCCTCCTTAGATTGTAATGTCTCTTACAGTGACGTATATACAGTAATCCATTAAAAAAACTCTACCTAATATCTCATGGCAACTAATTCTTATATGGTACATTATATCTTGTCTATATATATATATATATATATATATATATACACACCTTTAATATTGTATTTTATATTGTCTTATTGTCTTTTTTTTTTAGTAAAATCAGATAAATGTAGCTAGGAATATTGTAAAAAATGTAAATATGCTATACAACAAAGATGTTTTATTACTCAGGATTTAATACAGCAAAGGGTGACCTAGTCCGAGCCATTCTATATAACAAGCCAGTGAATGTCAAGCTGCACAGAGACGCCTTAAGATTTCTTTTTGGACTTGTGTGGATTTCCGTATTTGGAGCCATTTATACTGCAATTGTCTTCACAAAGAATGGGGTAAGTGTCCTGGTAACAAATACACATATAGGTCTGGCATGTTAGCCACTATATATATTGATGTTGGCACACAACAAATTTAATAAATATATTACTTAACATTTAAATCCATATGTGCATTTCATTTTCCTCTCTCTATATATGCGTTGTTCCTCCAAGATTACATTATTCTGTTTATGTGCATCACTTAAGTATACACATATAATTCATTAAATCAATTAATAACAAAAGCAAGCTAATAATATAATAATGCAATGGCTTTAAATGACATGAATACATAAACTGTAAACAACAGGGTGACATTTTTCTATTTATTATAGTAATTACTCCATCTGCATCACTTAGAAGTATAAGCATATATATTGCAAAATTAAATATTAATACTGTAGCAAAGACAACCAAGGACTAACTGTTAAATATATGTTTGGTTAGTAAAAGTGATTGCATATCACTATTGCATGGCATAATTACATGAATAAAATGTAAATTAAAAATAACCCTAATTAATTATGAACTGTGTTGTGCCCTCTTTATCCTTAGGCCAGTGTGCATGAAACACTACAGATGTCATTTCTGATGCTAACAGTTGCAGTTAGTGCAGCTATTCCAGCATCTATTACATTAGGTCTTCTGTATGCACAAACAAGACTGAAGAAACTGGGCATTTTCTGTATTAGTCCTCAAAGAATTAACTTGGCTGGACAACTTAATCTCATATGTTTTGATAAAGTAAGTGGAATCTTATTCTGTGATTAAAT